>CAIGRP010083513.1:0-67261 GCA_903798385.1 Fraxinus cuspidata
TCATTATTCAAGTTACAAATCAATAAATTAAGGTATGTTCATCGTTAATTAAATTTTTTAGTGATTTGACATGAAGATCTTAAACAAATTTATAAAGTTTAAGTTTCATAAAATTTCAACAATAAGAACTCAGGTTGAAAGAAAATAAAATGTAAATATAGATCTCAACATTTATACAATTACCTAGAGTTTCATTTCCCACAATTCCTCATCAGCCATTACTCTATTGTCTACAATTTGATCATATGCAACCCAATTGCAATTAAGCAATTTGAACAATAGCTTGTGATCCATCTACACTTACTGCCAACGATTCTTCAGTTGGGTATCCGTCTAGCTATTATTCGCTCATTTATTGAAAAGTGAAAGAATACGATCCCACCCGACCTTTGTAAAGCATTAATCGTGACGATGGACTTCTGCTACAATAAGTTTGCACGTAGCAAGGAATATTTGGTGCTCTCTCATAGCCTAATTCGTAGTCTTATGTACAAATTGCTCCGACTGAGGTTAGATGGAGGTGTCTGCTTGCAGCTAAGATGGTGAGGAGGTCGTGTTGGTCTATAATAAGGAAGAAAACGTCTGTTAGAATCTCGAGAAAATAATTTCTTCGGCCAAGGGATAAACACGTAGGAAAAGAAACGACAGTACCGAATACTTACTGTTGATCCCCAAAAAATGAATAAACAAATGTCGGGCCCACTCAGGCCAAGTCAAGCATGATTCGGGGCGTCTTTACCGGAATGACGATAGAAACTAGGTAGAATTGGACGCGGGAGGTGCTTTATGGCACAAGACAAAAATATGTTCGAGCTCGGACGGGTGAAACAAGAACAATCGCACTAACAACGATTATCAAAGTGAAGTCAAACCAATGCGTGTAACATCCAACGGGAATATGTGGAAGGATAGATAAGACATTCGTGTATTTTCCTTTTTAGAGTTCAAGTGTATCTTCTGAATATATGATTGTTCTCTTTTCAACCAATTATCCAACATCTCTTTCAATTAAAAGGAGGATCTATTATAATGTCATGGCTGATGTGGTGACCGTTGGATCTGAACCACGTGGCCTCATCTCCCTTATTAAAACTTCACATCATTGTCTATTCATATAATAAATGTACTAATAAAAGGTCAGCCATCCTATACAATAGGTTGACATACAGACAAACTTTATTACAAATAGTACATCAATCGCTTCTAAGAGATCTTCGAATCTAATATTAGAAACAACCGCTGCATCTTGAATTTTGGACGAGCTCGAGAGCCTCGGATAAACCCTTGGAGATGGTCCTCTAAAAGGAAGAACTTTAGCACTTATCTACTTCTTCATCAGAACGCCAGCTAGCACCTCGGCTCAAGGTTTGTTCCATCAAGTACTTCGGCCATGTAATAAGGGTTTCAGTTCGCTGTCCCTACTTCAACCTTGTGAGTTTCATGATACTTTCTGCCACGTGGGTCCGTCTACCACGTGTCCGTCCACATGGCAACTTCTCGTCAAGCCTCTGATTGGAGGCGTAATAATAGTCCCCCAAGTCGATGCATGTTTATTTATGTAATGCATGGACTTCAAGCATTGCACAATCTCTGGGAGGACGAGGCTCTATTTAAGGGAAATGAAAAAGAGGTGTTCCCTCTTGTCGGCATAAGGTGAAGCACGTCTGATTCGTGTGGACCTATCGTCTGAAGTGGTTTACTTGGAAAATATTCTACCTTTTTTATCCTTCCTCAAAGAGGTTGCTTATTGTAGTGTTGCCCCTGGGGTTTCTTTCCTCAAAGTTTCCTTGTACACCAAAGCTCTTGCCTCTGCTGTTGAGGTCCATATGTATGTCCGAACCCATGAGAGACGGAAAGAGTGACACAAAGCCAATATGTGTTTGATAGCAACAAGGGATTTTATTGCTTGCACGACTTTGAAATGCACGAGGTTTCCTTAGTTATGGCACCTCAATAATTTGATGTTATGGCACGTTTTCAAAAAAAGACAGGTGAAACTGTGCAACTCCCAATATACTTAACGGCTGTCGCATTCAATGCGCAATGATGGTTGTCTCTCACATTTCGTTTGAATTTCAAATGTAGAAATGGGGGTGAGTTAAAATTTTTAAATCTTGGTCGTAGAAGGCAAAACGTCAAATATGATGAGTAGTTCAGATTAAAAACTTTTAAACAGACAGTCAGATAACTTAGCTAAAAATCCGACCGTCAGGATTGGGTGTGTCTACCTATAAAAAGGCTGTGTACTTCACAATGAAACTTTTCTATTTCTGGATGAATTTTTCTTTGCTTTTCAACACTTTTCAAACCTTTTTTTGTTCATTTTCTTCAAGAATCTTTTGGTGTTCTTTTCTTGCCAAGTTTTCCTCTTTCTTCTGCTGATTTTAAGTTCTTCCTCTCTTCCATTTTGTTTGGAGAAGAGAAATCGTAAGTATTTTATTCATGCAAATTGAAAATTCTTTTTTTCAATAGCTTATAGATTGATGAACTCCTTGAAACCTGCTGGGCGGAACCTAGACATTAGTGAGTTGGTGAGTGAAATGGGTATGACTGTCACGAATACAGCCAACCTTGTTAGGGCTGTTGAGGTGGCCGATGTGCTTCAGTTTCAGGGGGTGGTTCCAGGGACGATGACATAGCCTGGGGGGTAGCCAAGGTTCCTTCTTGTATAAATTCAACCAACCTTGTAAATTTAGGGAAAAGTATAGGATTCCTTATGACATAGATATCATATCCCCATCTCCGATGAGTGAGCCTGCTATCCGAGGTAGGGTTGTGTCATCATCAGCGAGTTTCTCTTAAAGGCTGGGCTTCGCCTACCTCTCCACCCCTTCTTCCGAGCTATCCTTAGTTTATATGGTCTAGCTCCCACCCAGCTCTCTCCCAACGCCTAGGCCCAATTAGTGGGATCCTATTTTCTCTGGAAAGAGGCCTCATTGGGCGATGATATGCCCCTTCACGTCTTCCAAACAGTTTATCAGCCTAGGTCTTTAGGCAAGGGGGATTCTAAGGGTTGGTATTCTTTGTGCCCGTGGGGAGCACATTCTTCCTTTATGTTAGGACTCCCTTTATCCATCAAAGGATGGAAGGAGACCTGGTTCTGGGTTCGAGGGAAATGGCAGGAGTACGAGGGTGACACAATCCCTTATGTGAAAGTCCCGACCTTCTACTGCGAACCTAGTGAGTTATTTTCTGCATTGTGCTTGTTATATCTTATTGAAACTTTCGCTGATTGAGTATGACTATTTTTTGCAGACTCTGTTGAGTGCTTCAACTTCGACAAGAGCGATTGGGATACTCTGTCAAGGATATATCACCGACCCTCTTCACAACATGATTTCGAGCGTTTAGTCGCTCCCCAGCAACTTTACGAGGAACTCTGCTTAATGGCCCAAAGAGGTATGACTTAGGCCATATTAACGTCTTAATCTACTATTTATCTATTTATTTATTCATTTATTTCCTCCTTATGCAGATAACTTCAACAAGAGGAGGCCCTCCACCCCCGATATGGCTACCATCTTGGCCGCCACATCCACCATCGATCATAAAGGCATGAAGCCTTCATCTGTCGGAGGTCGTCAGGTGAGGGATCAGATCGAGAAGGTCAGCAAGGAAGTTGCTTCTCATGAGGAAGAACGCCCCCCCTCCGGTTGATAAAGGGAAAAAATGTGGTTGTTGAAGAACCCAAAAAGAAGTTCCGGGTGTCCACCACTGGGATGAGCAGTTCTAATGACATCCCTCCTCCCCATTCCGAAGTTCCAACGATGGAGAAGCTATTGATAGCGTCGATTGCTGTGGCTTCTGGAGGGCAAAAAAGGCCACTCACTTTGGAGCCTCAAATGGTAGAGCCCGTAAAAAGGTCGAAGGCTTCGAGTGATCCTACTATCTCAGACCGATCCCAATGCAGACCGGATATGGAAAGAAGATTGGACGAGCTCGAATCTGAGGCCCTTGTTCTTCTGCCTCCAGAAGTTTAGATAGCCACCATGACGTTCCATCGGTTCTGGACAAACAAGGGGCAAAATTTCATCGAAACAAGCAACGCGGTCGACGTCATCACTACGATGGTTGCCAAGTCATCAAGGTCCTTTGGGATTGCTGTAGAGGTGGAGGCCCTCTTCCAAACCCTCTAAAGAAAAAATAGAGAGTTCGTGAGTAAGGCCTCTCAGGCGGAGGAGGCTGCCAGCAAGGCTAGAGCTGAGGTTGAGATCCTGGCCAAGAAGGAAAAATAGGAGCCTGTGAAGCTCGCTTCGGCCATGGAGGAGATTGAAACATTGAAAAAGGAGGTTCATTTATCTCAGAGCGAAGTGGGATTTCTCACGAAGTGAGTGGAGACTTCGACGATCACCAGAGTTTGGCAGCCGAGGCTCTTGAGAAGGCCAACAAGGAATATGCTATCTTGAGGGGGCAAGTGGGGGAGTTAACCTCCCAAGTTGCTGGTCTGACTGAGGAGGTGGAGACTGTCCGAAGTGATGCTGAATGTGCAAGCAGTGACGCCGATAAATCTTTCATGGCCAACTTTCATTTGACTGAGGCTTATCAGCGTTTTGGGGCGTACTGGAGAAGTTATGCCTATACTGAGGTCATTGAATGCCTGGAGGTTCATCACAGAGACGTCAACACCTCTGAACTTAGGGCCGAGTTCTTGGAGGATAACGAAGAGGAGCAAGAACCCCAAACTCTGGTTGAAGGGGCCCAGGTAATTGAACTGGACGGAGATGTTATTGACGAGGTGGCCCCTGATGCTATTGTTCCTTTTGTAGCTTCTCAACCCCCACTCCCTTAGGATAGCCTTTAACTTATTTGCAAATGTACAAGTGTAATGGCTTCGGCATTCCTGATGTAATTTTTTCTTTATGAATGAACAACTTTTACTTCATACCTGAGTTTATTTATTTAGTACTACTTCTATTTTATACCTCGAATAGTGGTAGGGTTGAACTAAATAACAGCATCAGACGTGTAATAATTTTCCAAACTTAGCGACATCAAGTACTGACAGGGTTGAACTTATAAATCATTTATAAGGCCTATTTTCAACAAGTGTTGGCAGATCAGTATAAGGTTTATTTCAACAAGGATGTCTTACAACACTATCACTTCAGATTTAAATGTAATTTAGCAAACACATAAGCAATGGCTTTAAATGTCGTACCTTAACAAGTAACCTTTTAACTGCAGCGTTTAGAATTGGGTTCCGAAGTTGTCCCTTTTGAGTTTAATGCCTCATCAAACTATCCATACTCTTTTTAAGTATGCTATTTGTGAAGAGGTATGCTTCAAAGAAAATCTACTTTCATTGAACTTTTGTTTATATACATAAGATGCTTGTCATCATTGATAATATTTGTGGAAATGTTCTACATTCCATGGATGAGGTTGTATCATTTCATCTATGTTTTCTATTTTATAAGTCTCAGGTCGAACTTCTTCACATATGTGAAAGGACCTTCCCAATTTGGGCACAGTGTCCCTGAGCCATGTTCTTTATAAGATAGGAACACTCTTCAAAGTACAAGCTCGTTTACACGGAATGATCTCTTCTTTACCTTCGAGTTGTAGTATCTGGTTATTTTTCTTTGATATAAAGTTGTCCTTTCTTGTGAATTGTCTCTCCTCTCCTCTAGGAGGTCAAGCCCACATCTCTTCATTTCATCATTGGCTATTTCATTGAAATGCATTCGTCGAGGAGACGGCAGACCTACTTCTACAGGGCTCATTGCCTCTGCTCCATAAGCCATAGATAATGGAGTTTCCCCGGTTGCAATTCTATTCGTGGTTCTGATAGCCCAAAGCACTTGAGGAAGTTCATCGACCCAAGCTCCCTTAGAAGCATCCAACTTCATTTTCAATGTATATTTAACAGTCTTGTTGAAAGTCTCGACCTGCCCATTAGCTTGGGGGTGATGAGGGGAGGAAAAGTGTTTTCTGATCCCCAACTCGTCACACATATTTATTATCGAACTGTCTGCCATTATTCGATATGATTGAATGGGAAATCTCGAAGCTGCAAATGATGTTCTTCCATAGGAACTTGGAAGTGTTAGCCTCTATTATATTGGCAAGTGGTTCGGCTTCCACCCATTTTGTGAAATAATCGATGGCTACAATTGCAAAACTAACATTTCCTCTACCTTTGGGAAGGGGACCAATTAGATCGATTCCCCATTTTGTAAATGACCAAGGGCTTGACACTACGCTTAACTCTTGCGAGGGTTGCCTTTGTATTGTAGCAAAACGCTGGCACTTATCACACCTCCGAATGAAGTGTTGCGCATCCTTTCTCAAGGTGGGCCAATAATATCCCTTCTTAAGTGCTTTTCGAGCCAAGGACCAACCTCCTGATTGATTGCCACAATCTCCTCCATGGATTTCCCTAGCACATAATCCGTCTGTTTTCCTCCGATGCACCATAGTAAGGGTAATTAAAACCCACATTTGTATAGCACCTCGTCTTGGAAGATGAAGTGCGCGGCCTTTCTTCTAAGCTTCTGGGCCTCTTCCTTCCCCAAGGAAAGAGTCTAATCTTTAAGGTAAACTATGATAGGCTTCATCCAAGGTGGGGTATCCTCAATCTGCGTCATTATCCCACTTGCATCAGTTGAGGGTTCGGAGAGATGCTCAATAGGTACACCAACACGTAGTTCGGAATCTTTGCTACTTGCTAACTTTGCAAATGCGTCGCCATGAGCATTTCTGGAACGAGGGACCTATATCAGTTCAAACTTTTTGAATGAAGGGATGAAGTTCATCACCAACTTCAAGTATGTTGTCATGTATTTGTCTCTGGCTGAAACGTTTCCATGGACCTGGCTAACTACCAGTTGTGAGTCATTGTTGGCAACGAGCTTCTCCACGTGCAACTCCCTCGCCAACCTTAGGCCAGCTAAAAGGCCTCGTATTCTGCTACATTGTTTATGGCTTTGAAGTCGAACCTTACAGCACAAGAAAGTTTATGTCCTCCTGGACTGATCAGAATGATCCTAGCCCCCTACCGCGATTCTCCAGAGGATCCATCAACTGAAAAGTTCCATGTTTGGGGTTCTTTGGGTTCCATCTCCTCTTCTACCTCTGGAACCGTCCTTTTGTACCTCTGGAACCGGGGTGAACTCAACCACAAAGTCTGCTAGGGCTTGCCCTTTGATAGCTGCCCTAGGTTTAAAAACGATATCGAACTCGCTAAGTTTCACAGCCCATTTAAGCAACCTCCCTGAAGCGCCTGGCTTCTGAAGCACTTGTTTGAGGGGGTAATTTGTCAATACATGAATGCTATGTGCTTGGAAATAGGACCTCAATTTTCTGGATGCGATTATCAAGGAGAATGCCAATTTTTCCAAGTTTGGATACCTCGTTTCCACGGCTAGGAGTACTTTACTGACATAATAAACAGGTAGCTGATAGCCATCCTCATATCTTATGAGGATCAAGTAGAGTGCATCAGCAGTTATTGCCAAGTATAGGTACAGTATTTCACGATCCCTTAGTTTGGAAAGAAAAGACGTTTGACCCATGTGTCTTTTTAGCTCTTGTAAGGCTAATTCAAACTCCTCTGTCCATTGAAACTTTCAACCCTCCTTTGAGAATTTTGACAATGGTAAGCATTTGTCTGTTACTTTGGAAATGAATCGGTTTAAGGCTGCCACCCGTCCAATCAGGCTCTGCACCTCTTTCAATTTTCGGGGCGACCTCATTTCAATTAAAGCCTTTACCTTTTCAGGTTTGCTTCGATGCCTCTTTAGTTAACCATGTAACCCAAGAACTTCCCCGACAATATCCCAAAAGCACATTTCAAGAGGTTGAGTTTCATCCGATACTTTTGCAGAATTTGGATGGTTTCATTCAAGTGGGCTACATGATCACTTATTTTCAAACTTTCACTAATATATCGTCTACGTATACTCCAATAAGATTGGAAAATATTTTGTTTACGAGTCTTTGGTAGGTTGCTTCGACGTTTTTCAACCCGAAAGCACGGCTTTGTAACAGTAGAGTCCTTTATCCGTGATAAAGGAAGTATGGTCCTCATTTGCTTGGAACATGGGAATTTGGTTGTATCCTGAGTAGGCATCCATGAAGCTAAGTAACTTATGTCCAGTAGTTGAATCCACCAACAGCAAAGACATCAAGGTTCTTGAGTAAGAAATTTTTTAACTCCTCCTTCCTTTCTAGTGGTAGGTTACTTCCCACATGTAGGCATTTCGTGGGATCCATAGGGTCTGCTGGGAAGGTTTCTAGTTCTTCCCTAGGTGCTGTTTGAGGCTCACAATCAATTATGCAGGGGTCTAATTTCTCTAGGCTGACTGCTTCTTCAGCGACGTCCCTTCTTCAGGTGCTCGACCATGATGACATCTTCCCCTTATTCAGGAGGACTCCCTTGTTCAGGAAGGTCGTTCACAATAACATCGATAATGATTGTATTAACAATTTTTAGTTCTACCTTTCTTAGGGAATTTGAGTAGCACTCCCTAGCTCCTCGTTGGTCGTCCCGGACTATAGCAATGCCGTTTTCAGCAGGAAACTTCATGCATAGGTGATGGATGGAAGTGACTGCCCATAACTCCTTCAGGGCGGGTCTTCCAAGTACTCCGTGATAGGCAGATCGATTATCAACTACCAGGAATTCCATGAAATGACGAGCAACCAGAGGCTCGGTTCCCATCTCTATTACTAGAGTAATTTTGCCTCTTGGGATGATACTGTCTCCAGTAGACCCGTATAAGGAAGAACTCATAGGAGTCAGTTCATGATCGACTGTCATTTTATCTAATGTAGTTCCAAAGATAATGTTGACCGAACTCCCATTATCCACCAACATTCTTTTGAGGCCATTCTGGGCCATGACTGCCCTTACTACCAAGGTGTCGCAATGTGGATAATGCATGCCCACCATATCCTCCTAGATGAATGTAAATGGTGGGATTATTTTCCAGGTTGTGGAGTGATTAACTATATAGCTTGTCATGAGAAGGTCGCTTGCTTCTCTTGCATAGTTCTTTTGTGAATTCCTAGATTCTCCCCCAACATGTGGGCCTCCTATGATCGTATCAATTTCTCTGATTGGCTCTTGCCCGGTAGTTGGTAGAGGACTCTGTATTTGTCTTTGGCCGCCTCTAGGCCTCAGTGTCATTTTCCCTCCCCCTTGAAGGGTCACTGCCATTAAGCGGACGTTGTTTGTTAGCACTGGATTGCTGATTTGGTCTGTAGGGAGCATTTCTTTGAAGGCATCTTCCTCTACCTTGATTCTGGGTTTGGGAATGTCTTGTGATGTCGCAACAGTTCTCCGTTCGATGGCCGTGAGATTGGTGATACATGCAATAGTTTGGCGCTGCATCCCTATTTCTAGGTTCAGCACCTCGCCCCCTACCTCGCTTTCTAGGAGGATGCCTTGGATAAGGATGACGATGGTGCATCTCAGCACTAGGGTTGACCTCCTCGTAAGCTAAGGTTGGTACGACATTGAGTGTTGTTGCGGCTAATTCTTGTCCATGATTTAATGGTGCCTGATATTAAATGGGGAGTGGGGCTTTTTCCCCTTTGCATTTGCGAAGGTGGTAGGCCCTGGCTGGCACTATTCCTATGATCTCTCAATTCTTCATTGAGGATTTCGCGCCTCATCATTTCCAAAAAGGCATCATAGGTGATAGGATCTTTGTTTTGCACATCCCTCCAGAAGAGGGAGTTCATATCTAGTCCTCCTCATAGGGCAGTAAGTGCTTCTCTATCTGTGACTCGCACACAATAAGTCATTTCATCGGTGAAGTGGGATAAAAAAAATTTCAACAATTCGCCCTGCTGTTGTCGCATATCTTGCAACCGCTGAATGGGCATTTCTCCTTCTTTACTCGTAGTGAAGTGTTTCTAGAATATCTTCTTGAGGCCAGGTCAACTTCGGATGCTTCCTTCCGGTAGCCTAGAATACCAGATTTCTGCCCCTCCACCCAAGGTAAGTGAAAGGCTCTGCATTTCATGGCTGATGTTGCCCCCTTCAAATTCATATGAGTTTTGAAGCTATTGATATGCTTCACTGGGTCCCCTCCCCCATCATATTTGGGAATCTTAGGGAGGGTAAAGTGATTTAGCATGGGTGCATTCTTTATGGCCTCTGAAAAAGGCGAATGATCATCGTCATCAACAAGGTCGCAAGATCTTTGAGGTTCGTCTGAATCTTCGTCCTTCCCTTAATGGGTTTGGAGAGTTGGCTAAGATGGCATTGCTTCATTCTTTGCCTGAGCCATCCTCTTACACCTATTTTTAGGAAAATGGACTTGAGGCTCTTCCTGAAGAATAGGTTGCTATTCTTCGCATTGATGCGGCTCCTGCTACCTATTTCTAGGCATCGGAGGGGTAGGATGAGCCTGCCTATTTCTAGGAACTTGGAGCGAGTAATCTTGCCTATTTCTAGGCAGTCCTGACCCAATCCTGTCGAATACGCTAACAGACCTTTGAGGTCTGTTATCTGGCTCGTAATTTGGAAAGAAGTTGAATGGTGTTTCGTATGTTGTTACCAAAGCACAGTTAGTTAATGTGTCCATCTCAACTTCTCTTACCTGCGAAGCCCCCATCCTATTATGATGGTGTCTTGTCATCTGACTTTGGACTCCTTCCTCCTCCTGGCTATATCCTTGAGGGTCCTGGAATTCGTTATCCAGGGCTGCATGTGGGGGGGACATGAAATCCTCCTTGCCTTTGCATGCTCATCAACATCTCTTACATGATCAGGTTTTGTTGGGTAATGTCCATATTGGCCGCCATCGTGGCCATTATGGCTGCAACCCTTCCCCCACCTCTAGATCATCCTCATCTTTGTCTTGGAGGTCGTGGGCATGCGATTGGAATGGCTTGTGAGGGTTCCCCTTGTTTAGGGTATTCCCTTGTCCTTTTAGGTTCATTTTCATCATTTGAACTCATCTTTCTCAATATACTCAGCACTAGGGGTTTCCTTCTCTTCAGGGGATTTTCAGATTCATCACCGCTCATTTTTCAAGAGAACTCATTTCTTCAAGGGTTAGGATTCTTTCAATCAAACTGTCCACAATCCCTCAATGCTTTCTTCACGTGTTTTCGTGGTTAACTGTTAAGTTTCCCACATATGGCGCCAATCTGTTGACCCAAAAAAATGAATCAACAGATGACGGACACACTCACGCCATGTCAAGCACGATTCCAGCGCGTCTTTACTGGAATGACGACGGTATCCGGGTAGAAATGGATGCGGGAGGTGCTTTACAGCGCAAGACAAAAATATGTTCGAGCTCCGATGGGTGAAACAAGAACAATTGCACTAACAACGATTATCGAAGTGAAGTCAAACCAATCTGTGTAACATCCAACGTGAATATGTGGAAGGATAGATAAAACGTTCGTGTATTTTCCTTTTTAGAGTTCAAGTGTATCTTCTGAATATATGATTGTTCTCTTTTCAACCAATTATCCAACCTATCTTTCAATTACAAGGAGGATCTATTTATACTGTCCTGGCCGACGTGGTGACCGTTGGACCTGAACCACGTGGCCTCATCTCCCTTATTAAAACTTCACATCATTGTCTATTCATACAATAAATGCACTGATAAAAGGTAAGCCGCCATATACAATATACTGACATACAGACAAACTTTATTACAAGTAATACATCAATCGCTTCTAAGAGATCTTTGAATCTAATATTAGAAACATCCTCGGCATCTTGAACTTCGGATGAGATCGAGAGCCTCGGATAAACCCTTGGAGATGGTCCTCTAAAAGGAAGAACTTTGGCACTTATCTACTTCTTCATCAGCGCGCCAGCTAGCACCTCGGCTCAAGGTTTGTTCCGTCAAGTACTTCGGCCATGTAGTAAGGGGTTTCAGTTCGCTGTCCTTGCTTCAACCTTGTGAGTTTTCATGCTACTTTCTGCCACGTGGGTCCGTCTGCCACGCGTCCGTCCACGTGGCAACTTCTCGTCGAGCCTCGGATTGGAGGCATAACACTTACGTTGTGCGGATATAAGCTTGGCTCTGTAGGAAAATCCCTCCATCTCAGTGTTGCCATCGCTGTAAAGGTTTAATTTAAGGCAGCGCGGTCTGATGTTGAATCCGAGCATAAGTTGCGTAGAAGATCAGCCAAAGGGGATGCATTCTCCTCGTCAGCTAGATATCTCGATCGTTGGCTGAATAATAAGCATTTTTCGTCGCCTTCAACTCGCCATCAATTTCACCGTTGTCGGTAGCATTTGGGTAGTGGGTATTGTAATTTCTTGGTCGGCAACGTTGAATGGAGGGGATGTGTGGAAGAAAATGGGTGGTTTGTGAGTTATTTGGGTAGTTGCCAAATTTGTAATGCATACTGATAATTGATGGATTGCATAGCTTTTGAATTGTTTTTTTATTTTTTTATTGTTCAAATCCAATTTCACCAAAAAGGGCAGGGGTGTCAAACAGGTCATTAGCCTTCCTAATAGAGCCGTACAAGTTAACATTTATTCATAGTTAGCTTTTTTTAAATGTCATCACATTTCTTGTGGCACCCCAATCTTGTTTTGCTATCATTTTATTGTCCCAATTGATACATAACTACAATTTAGAGGAGTTAAAATTTTAATAGACGTAGTTCAACATTTAAAAAAAAAAAAACGAATTTGTGTTCCACTAAAATTTTTATTTCATTCCTTTTCAACTTCATCTTGTCCTATATCCGTCTAGCAGATAATGCATGGACGTTGAAAGGAAGTCCAATGTTCATTTTTCATTTCTATACTTCATGTGAATAAGTTAGTTTTGGTGCAAAATTCTGCATGTAATATCATACAAATCGCTCATAGTTTTGTTGATATGTTAGGTCATCTACTCAAAGATGATTGGAAGTTTGAGTTGGGTGTGTGTTTAGATGGCTGAAGCATGTCCTCGACATAAACATTTCCAGAATTGTAGGATAAAATGGTGGACCTATTGGGAGAAAAAAAAAAAAAAAATTGAGGCATATAGAAAAGATGAATGCATTAGTGAAGGAATGTGTGAGAGCAATATCCTCTCATTTAATACCATAGCAAAGGTCACGAGAAGACTTGTTGGTGCTGGAGATGGGAAAGACGCTGTAAAAATATTTGGCATTTGACAAGTTGGGGAAAATTTGGGTCCATTTTGGGTGATCGAGGAATTGTACTGCTAGAGTTGTTTTTTTTTTTTTTTTTTCATGTTTTTTTTGGAGGCCTTGACAAAGCAAACGAACAGTCAAACCCTTGTAACGCACTACAACCTCAGGTGGCTACGATTCGACATCGATAGAATCTATGAACTTGTTACTTGACACCATTTGCAAAGAGCATAAATTGGAGCACGCACAACATTCATGGAACCGAAGTCACATAGTTCACCATTCCAAACACTTTCAACACTTCTATACATTGTTACTGCAAAATAAAGAGGAGCGAGGAGCCACAGTGGACAATTCAAGAGATGAAAAGACATGGTTGTCACCCATGTGTCACGAGTACTCAACCATCATTCAATTATATTACAACCAATACAACTTGCATAAGGTCTATGAGCTTCTTGTTGAAATGGAAGCTCAATGATATCCTTCTAATGTTGTTACCTTCACCACATAGTTGATATGGGTAATTAGGTGTCTGAAGGTTTTTGATATGGGTCTTGTGTATAGGAGTAATACAGACAATGTGAAGGATTAGATAATGTAGGGGATAGAGATAATAAGAAGTCAACTTCCTTTTTACACTCTATATGCACCTTGTGTAAATTGAAAAGCACAGTCACAATACATAGTTACAAAAAACAAGACCAAGTCTGAGCATATTGCCACCATAGAAGCCATTAAAAAGTTTTTGTTGCTTAAGGATCTTATGTACAAACCATGTGTTTAGATGGCGATGTGATTATATACTCTGATAGTCAGTCAACTATACATCTTTGTAAAAATCTCATTCTCACGAGTGCACTCAACATATAGACATTAGGGTGCATTATATTCAAGATAGTGCACAAGGTGAAGGAAAGTGCTTTTGTTACATTATCCCTCGAATATGGGTACTAAAGTATTACCATTGGTAAAGTTCAAAAGTTGTTTAGATCTTTTGAACGTTGGTAGAGTAACTAAATCTAGTTTTGTTGGATTTTTCATTGGATTGTGACCAACTTCGATTACTCTTATTTGTAGGTAAGAGGAATATGCTAAGAAAGGGGGACAAAGAGATTGTGATATCTTGTAAAAAGGTATTTTGACATTAGGTTTGTTGGGTTTTGTGCCAAACAATCTTATGTGGGCAATGATATAAATCTCTTCAGACTTCAAATAGGATTTGGACCTTATATGAAGAAAATAACACGTCTAGTTCATTGACCTGACCTCAACGAGAACTAAAAGTGTTATTCAAGGTGGAACGCTTTTATTTAAAAATTGGTCAAATAGATCTAAGTTGGAATAAATCGAGGCCTTGGATCTTTTCTTGAATTGGACGACTGAAAATAATTACCTTTTATAATTGTTGAGTATTGGGCTCCAATCAAACCAATAACCGGGCTCAGTTTCTTCCAATCGACACCACAAACAACAACCAAAACCAAGAACCAAAACTCCCAATCCAGTTGCTTTTGATGGCAACCCACAAAAGGTTGGGTGTGGGGTTTAATATAGCCTCAATGATCAGCCACACAAGCTAAAGGAGAAAGGAGAAATAAAGCACAAAAACAGGGAAGCATGAAGCCAAGACACAAAACAGAGGAGCCGTTTCTCTCTTAAAACCAAAGGCTAATTAAAATCAATTCCACACACAC
Source organism: Fraxinus cuspidata (assembly GCA_903798385.1). Taxonomy (NCBI): domain Eukaryota; kingdom Viridiplantae; phylum Streptophyta; class Magnoliopsida; order Lamiales; family Oleaceae; genus Fraxinus; species Fraxinus cuspidata. The sequence continues at coordinate 14,772 of CAIGRP010083513.1, forward strand.
GTGAAAACAACGGTAATGGGTAGCATATATAATAGCAATTGTGGACTTTGAGGTTAAGGGGATAATAGAGGCCTAATAAGTGGGCTACCAACCAAAAAATCAATCCAATGTAATGGGTCGGGCCTTGAGTAGCACTAATTAAATTAGATTACTTCAAATGGCCCTAAAAAGGTTGTATGATTGGTTTGTTCGATTGTGGTGTCGATATACAACTTCTGTCATCGGTCGAGGCCTATAAAATATAATCCAAACTAAAACGGTTTAACATGATCGCCCGAGATTTATTGGGTATCAAAACCCAACAAATCTCTACATTGATTCCCAATAAATCTGCAAACAACCAAAGCACACAGTTTATACTTGCATAATCAAGGTAACCAAGACCTTACCTCGTGTTTCGAACTCGAAACACATACCATACCTACTTCGTGTACTTACCAGGGCTAAGATCAAGAACACCCAATTAGAAGCAGATAATCACAGCAATCAATCAAGAACAAATAAATATATGATGGAGATATCATATAGGATAACATAGATCTTATCAAACATGTTCACACAGAACGACAGATTAACACCAAGTTAATCAACAGGCCAACACATAAGCAACAAATGCATAAATGACCCCACGAAGAAGATCTCACCACACTTATCATATCCCATTCCATGTAGCTCACACATCGAAAACACATATCTCACATCATCATCCACCATGCTCACTGGACTAATCACTCAACCCATGTGTAATCGGTAAGTCACAATAGATCCTAAGTTCTTGGGATAATTTTCTATCACCATATCACTTCTCCCAACCTACATAGATAATTAGTCTCCACCTAACAGAAGTGATAAAAATGTCTCACTCACACTCCACCTGATCAGGGTCGCTTATAGATAAAGGATTTCAACATTTGATCACATCTCCACTCGTGATCCAAATGCCACACTCCACATCCCCGATACAAACCACCAATGTACCCTAAGGCATCTATACTCCACCTTACCAAAAGACATACACACACACACACACACACACAGCTAATGCATCCCCATCCACTATGCGTGCAAATTCATTACACGAAGTAATAAGATCATTCAAATTCATGCCAATTCACATATCAAACGCATTGAAGTGCAACATATAATCATATAACGAAATTGAGCAATCACACACATGTAGAAAAGAATTACATACGGATGCAAATGCAGTAGTTAGGTTTACACTCAATAAACATCATAATGGTCATCACTCGACCCTATAGCCAAATTCACCTCGTCTCTCATCTTACCATTCTGCTTATCCTTTTCATTCTTGGGACAATCCCTAATAAAGTGTTCAGCATTACCACAACTGTAACAGCATTTACCACTAGACTTATCCCATCTTTTGCTCTTCATCTTGCCACCCTCATCACTCGAGTCACTACTAGAATCTTCATTGTCTTGAGCTCTACTCAAATTCATCTACTTAAACTTCATTCTACTTCTCATCATATGCAACTCGCCACTTCTCTTATCTTCTTTTTCAGCCTTAATCCCATCTCCTTACTCCTAAGGGAATCGATGACAATCTCGGGGGTTAATGTGTCTCTACCATACTTAATTGCATTCTTAACCTCTCTATATGAATTTGCGCGCTACCCAAACTCATCTGCTTAAACTTCATTCTACTCCTCATCATATTCAACTCACCATTTTTCTTAGCGTCTTTTTCAGCCTTAATCTCCATCTCCTTATTCTTAAGGAAATTTATGACAATCTCAAGTGTTAGAGTGTCCCTACCATACTTAATTGCATTCTTAACCTCTCTATATGAACTAGGCATAGAATTCAGTAAAATAATGGCCTTATACGTATCAGTCACTTTCTCATCACAATTAACGATGTCTTGAACCAACTTATTAAAAATATTCAAATTGTCATCAAAATCCTTCGAATGATCCATTTTAAAGTTGAAAAATCGTTCAATCAAGTACAACTTATTATTAAGAGTACATTTAAGCAAATATAAGTCTTCCAACTATTGCTAAAGTTCTTTGGTAGAGTCAAGTTTTTCAACTTTTCTCAAAACAGTGTCAGACATGTGTAAAATAATTGAAGTGTATACAAGTTCATCTTATTCTTCTTTTTATGTTTCTGTTAAATTTGCAAGAAATTTTCCATCTATGGCTTTTGAAACTTTTTGTTGAACCAAAACCCTTTCATCTTTTGTTACCAAATTGAAAAATCAACTTTCCCATTGAAAATTTCAATTTCGAAATGTGAAGACATCTTGAAAACACAACAACTAAAATGCACAAATTGGTCACACAAAGTAATCCTCATGCAACAATATACACCATTCTAGATTCCCAAGATATCATAAGATTCTTGATCTTAGATTAAGGGAATGTTCGAACGGGTCAAATCTAGGTGTTCTAACGGAATAGCCAATGCAGGGTGAAGGTATATCACAAAAATTCAAAATTCTTACACAATTAAACACAGAAGCAAATATCGACTTGCAGATAAAACCAACACTTCAAATAGAGCAATTAATCCCTAAATTTCGAGCACAAGCAATTGTTACCCCTACACGGTAACCCCAATCCTAATATCACCCCACACGATGACACACTAATGCTGAAATTTAAACGAGATAAGCCAATTTACCAAAGCGGACACATCTGAGTTTGTAAAATACAATAGATGCAAAATTTATCACTTTAGGACCACCACTATTCGCCCTAAAGTCTCCAACAACTGCAGCAACCGACAGAATGCAAAACTAAATCTCGAATGCGCAGGGGCAAAATCGTCCAAATTCAACTGTATCACTTTAAACACAAAACTAACAACATAAAATCATTAGAAATGTCAAAATAAAGATTATGTCCAAAGGAAGTTTTACTGGATGAGCCCCCCACACGTCCCTACGCGCCACCACAGTCTCTGCGTTAGAGCTTCAAGCGCTGCCACATGCGCCGTCGGAGAATCTCACGTGCTGGCCACCTTGCTGCCCCACTACCTACTGATGCCTCCTATGGTGCTGGATTCTTCAAATGGCCACTAGTTTGGCTAAAAATCAAGCTTACAGGTTCTTTTTTTTTACGAAAAATGGACAGTTTTCTGTTTCTGTTTCTGTTGGATTTCTAGGTTGTTTCTGGCCAGAAACTCACCACCAAAACCACCAAAAAACTGCTTTGATACCAAATGTTGAGTATTGGGCTCCAATCAAACCAATAACCGAGCTCAATTTCTTCCGATCGACACCAAAAACAAGAACCAAAACAAAGAACCAAAACTCCCAATTCGGTTGCTTTCGATGGTAGCCCACAAAAGGCTGGGTGTGGTGTTTAATATAGCCTCAATGATCAGCCACACAGGCTAAAGAAAAAAGGAGAAAGATGCATAAAGGCAGGGAAGCACGAAGCCAAGACACAATACAAAGGCGTCGTTTCTCTCTTAAAACCAAAGGCTAATTAATATCAATTCCACAAACACGTGAAAACAACAGTAATGGGCAGCATATATAATAGTAATTGTGGGCTTTTACGTCAAGAGGATAATAGAGGCCCAATAAGTGGGCTACCAACCAAAAAAAGTCATCCAAGGTAATGGATCGGGTCATGAGTAACACTAATTAAATTATGTTTCTTCAAATGTCCCAAAAATGTTGTGTAATTGGTTTGTTCGATTGTGGTGTCGATATACAATTTCTGTCATCGGTCGAGGCCTATAAAGTATAATCTAAACTAAAACAGTTTAACATCATGACACGGGATTTATTGGGTATCAAAACCCAACAATAATCAATATCTCTTAATTATTTTTTTTCACTTACTCTCTAAAAACTGCTCTAAAATAGAAAGAAAAGATATCTACTTTTTCTCATCTTCGCGTGAAGCTACTGCCATTTCTCGCCTCTTCGAACCATCTCCAATTTTCTTGTTCATTTGTGTTGATTATTTAATCATTACTTAGCGGTTCAATTCTCCCTTTGTGGATGAAATTCTTGTGTTCTTGGTGAATCCAACAGTTGATGATTTGAGTTAGATTGAAGGTTTTGAGCAAAGTGGTTGACAACTTAGATCTTTTTAAAACTAGGGAATTACTGAGTCCTAATGGTTGATCTTCTATCATTGATTTCAAGAGTTCCGTTGTTCCAAACCTTGAAGAAACTTCGTGTAATTTTTGGGTTGGTTGTTTCTTTGATTACTTGTGAGTAAAGTGTATCACTAACAAACGAGAGCACGTATATAATATGGTAGGTCAAAAAACAATCATAAATATTTTTATGATGATGGAGTTGGGATGATTCAAGACTTTAAAGAAAATAAAATCCTCTTGAATAAGGACCGATGTGTCTTTTAAGACTGATAATTTCTCTATACTATTCTTTTGTAAATATTTATGTTGACCTCAAAAAACGTTGCCAACAGATGCCAGGCTCACTCGTATGTACGTAAGCTAAATTCCAACACATAAAGATGGATCAACGGTAGAGATCGCTCCGAACTTAACGACACGAGACGTTTTCGTTTGGGTTCTGGCAAAATATCAGTGACACGATTGTATAATAAAAATCAATCGTTAAGAACTAAATCTGAATCTGAAGTTGTTATAAGCCAATGAGAGTAAAATATATTGCTTCAAGTGTATGAAATTGCATTAGTCCTTAGTTGTTAAATTGTGGGGTATTTATAGTGTTACAAATGGAATGATGACCTTTGGATCAAATTACACGTGGCCTCATCTCCTCGGCCAAGGCATCAAGTCCTAGTCATCCGCTTGACCTTCCTAACTTTTCAAAACATTTAATGTTCTTACATTGACAAGACATGACACAATATACGCTTTTTTCAAAGGTCACATTAATCATTCGACAAAGATCTTCATCATGAGTTCAATCTTTGCACGTGGGCCGTCAGGGACTGGAGAGCCTCGAATCCATGAGGCGCCTCAGAATGAGTTGGGCCTCGGCAAAGGGGCTCGGCTGGACAACAGGGCCTCGGATAAAGGTGCCTCGAAGTGCCTATATAGAAGGAGTCAAGGCGGTTCGGTTGGGTAGGATCCCACAGCTTAATTTTGACAGCCACGTGGCAGTCCCTAGTAACGAGTCATAAAAATTTACATGGATTTTTGTTGATGTTTCTACAATGTTCAGATCAACTCCTTTAAGTTTTCTACTTCTTGCCTGGAACGTCTAGATATGATCTCTTTTTTATACTAGTTCCTCCCATGGAATTATCTAGAATTGACCTCTTTAAATTGTTTACAATGTTAGTAAAATATTCCACGAAGTTTTTCGAAGTTCTATTTGCTTACACTGCTCACATATTTTTCCCCTTTTAATTGTGCTTCTCGTGTCTACCTTCGGCCACTTGCTTCTCACATTAGATACTATAATGACGACTCATCGCATGTAGGTATACAACCCTTGCACACTCTTACCGTATTGTTGGGTGCATGTATTGATTGCATTTGCAAGTTCTTCGATATCATTAGTACCATAGTGTAACATGCAACTATCATTCTCACAATGTAAGGTATTCACCACCATCTCTAAGTCTTATTCTAAAATGTAAACATGTCAATATTGTATTTGAAGTGCAATTAGAAACAAACATACATGCATGATATATTTATTTAGATAAATTGTTATTTTGAAAATAATTTGTTCAATTTAAATGGTGACCAAATAATTACCATAAACAAATTCATATTAATTACGTAACAAAAAATTATCTTAAAGATATTTTACATGAATTCTTAATTTAAATTGGAGACACAATTAGTTTGATTTAAATTAGTTATTTACCTTCCATTTATTTAGATCTCACCGCCCGTTAAAACTTACAATATCATATTGAAATAACTACACATTCAATAATCATTATTTAAGAAATTAATTAGAAAGGTAAAACGATCATTCATGTACGTACCAAATTATCGAATTTCGAACTAGAATAAAGTGCATTTACGATTGGTAAGAGTAAAGTATTACGTGTATAATTGCTTTTGTGAGCTTATATATTCTAAGAGTGCAATATTTTGTCTTCAATGGAAAAGACATAAATTAATAATCAGATTGGGTTGTATATGATCAATCAAGTAGACATGATTTAATTATTGGAGTTTGGATAATATTCGATCAGATCCCTATGGTAGCTTGAAAATGATGTGAACCCACGTAACAATTGAAACTACGAAACTCACAATAGATTAGATCAAATTCAAGAAAGTCAAGATTCAACGTTTGAAAAGTTTGACACAATAAATTATTGCATTAAAGAACCAAGACAATCGCCAATAATATCCTTACCCCATGATCACAAAACTTATAAACCTACTTAAATTGTTAAACGCCACAAATTGTTAAATGTATATGTGTTATCTCATTTGCCCTTATGTTAACATGATATTTTATTATTATGTTTTATGCCATTAATGTTTCTCATTGTATATTTACACATGTCAACGCATCCATAGGCATATATGAAGTTTCAAGAAATAAAAGTTTTCAAATGTCAATGAGTAAATGAATGTTTTTAAAGATATGTATTCCGAATGTTTTGTTACAAATGGTATGTTTATGCTATAAAAGGTGTGAGTGGGAAATGGGACATGGGGGACCGACACCCAACCAATGTTCAATATTCAAAATTTCAAAGACAATGTTAATGTTAACCGCTTTTCGGTACTATCGATAGGACTCGACCAGGTTCCAAATAATAATTGATCACTGCATTCTGATTTGTTGGGCAATAAATCAAGTGAGCTCACAATGACAATGTTATTTTTTTAAAGAAATGAAAAAAAATGTGGACACATAATGAAAAACAATTTATTTTAAAGTAATTCATACGCATATCATAAGTAAGCATCACATGTATGATATTTGCTTACTCAGTGTTAGCTCATCCTACTTTATTCCTTCTCATTTTCAGATGATTCAAGATGACGACTTGTGGTGACGCAGACTTAGTACTATCATATTTAAATGTTGAATTCCTTGTTTTGTAATTAAAGTTAACATTTCGATTGAATTGTTCTATATTTTATTAAATACAAATCATTTTAAAATAATAAGTCATTGATATTTATTATGTCAAAGAAAAATTTAATTGTTTTCCACATTTATAATTTAGAAGGAGAATGAAATGATAATACTTTCAGATCTAGGTATCCAGATTTGAGGGTGTTATATTTTACTTTATTGATCCACTTACAGTCAATCAATTTCTACCTTTTAGGTCTGTTAACAAGATTCCAAGTTTTGTTTTTAAGAAGTGAAAATATTTCATCTTCCATGGCTATCCAATTTTTATTTTCTTTACACTTAATGACATCCTCTAAGAGTTTGACTCAATTTCAAACTGCTTTTGATAAGTAATTAAGGAAACAAAATTATCGCTATCAAATCTAGTAAAACTTCTAATCTGCCTCATCTACCTATCTTTTGTGAGTTGATACTTATCAAGAGGAAGAGTAGTATGATCAACTTCTTGATCATTTTCAGTTTCTGGTATAGAAATATTTTCTTCAATACCAGTTTCATCTACTACAGGTATATGAGCATCTTGCTCAATGTAAGAAGACTCCATCCCAATTTGAACATGTTTATCAGTTAATATATTTTCTTTTCCTTCTACACATGGCATTAAAGATTCATTAAAGATAACATCTTTTATAATAATGAATCTATACCCCTTTGACATTTTATACATAATATGTAGCCTTTAACATTTTCATCATAGCCCAAGAAAACACATTTAAGTGATCTAGATTCTAATTTACCAATATTTTGATGAGCATATGCAGCACAACCAAATACTTTCAGGTGAGAATAATTCACAGGATTATTAGATTAAACAGATTCCAAGTACTTCAAAATTTAAAATTCTATTAGAACTTTATTAACAAGATATGTGGCAGTTTTAATAGTTTCACCCCCAAAACAATTTAGACAAACTAGAACTTAAAAGCCTACATCTAACTTTGTTTAATAAAGACCTATTCATTCTTTTAACTATTCCATTTTGTTGAGGGAGTATAGGTAACAATTTTATGCCTTAAAATACTATGTTCTTTGCAAAAATGATTAAATTCATGATTGCAAAATTTCAAACGATTGTCGTTCTTTAAAATTTTTATTTTATGATCAATTTTATTTTCCGCTTAAGTTTTGCAGTCTCTAAAATCATATAATAAGAAATTTTTCTTGAAAAATCATTAATGATCAGCAAATAATATTTGAAACCAAACAAGGTGCACACAACAGCAGAACCCTACAAATCAGTGTGTAAGTATTTCTATATTTGTTTGGATTTATGAATTCTAGTTGGAAAACGTAGTTGACTTGTTTCCCTATTGTTCATTGTTCACATGAACCAAAATTACCAAGATTTAATTTTCCAAAAACTCCTTTTAATTGTAAAGAATTCAAACTCTTTTTGAAATATGGCCAAGTCTATCATGGCATAATTTCGCAAGTGTAAAGTTCTCAGATAAAGCAGAAGCAGTGAAGCCAAGTGAGGGTTTAGCTTTCAGAAAATAGAGGTAATGTATTTTAGGGGTACTTATGATTAAATCATTGCCCCTTGAATTTTAATGTGTCTTTGAGACAAATTTATGTTAAACTCCATGTTATCAAACATACCTAAGGATACCAGATTCCTTTTCAAATCAGGAACATACCTAGTTCCTTTTAGGAATAGAACATTTCCATTATCCAATAACAATTTTATTGTACCTATCCTTTTAACTTGACAGGTAATATTATTTCCTACTATAAGTTGCCCTCCATTAGTTTTTTCAAAATCATGAAAAAAGTTTTTATTTGGGTACATATGGAGGGAACAACCTGAGTCAACCATCCATTTATCACTCAGTTGCTTTTCTACATTAACAAGGACTAGACTAATTTTAGATTTAGCTTTATTATACACTAAAGCATTACTCCCATCATCAAACCTCTTTTCTTTTTAATCATTTTTCTTCTTAAAGCAATATTTAGCAAAATGATCCAACTTCCTACAATAATAGCACTTCTTTCTTTTAGCCTTATTTTTGGACTTAATCTTATCACTTAACTCATTTTTATTTTCAATAAAAGATTTAGAGTGATAATTTGATTTACCAAAAACTTATTCTTTTACTAACAAATTATCTCAATTTTGATTATTACTAAAATCAGCTTTCATCTCTAAAGCCTTATTTTTTAAGGAATTCATTATAATATTACTGGTAAGTTGTTCCCTACCATACTCTAGAACAACCTTGATGTCTTTAAGCCAGTCACTAATGGAGCTTAACAAGTCTATAGTCATCTGATCTTTTGAAAGTTTTTCATTACAATTGGCTAGGTCTTGGGTAAGTTTTGCAAACTTGTTTAAGTTCTCATCCAAGTCAACCGAGGAATCCACTTTAAAAGAAAAGAATTGTTTCAATAGGAAACATTTATTGGGAGTAGTTTTTATCACATATTTAGCATGAAATTTAGTCCACAATTTGAAACAATTTTTGTATCACCAATACTTCTTATCAAATTTTTATACAAGTACAAGAAAATAGTGCTCCTAGCAATTCTTCAAATTCAGTTTTCTTTCAGTAGGCCAACTATCATCTAGAGCCCTAACAAGCCTCATTTGCATTAAAATTGTCTTCATTTTTTTACGTCACATATTGAAATCACATTTTCTATCAAACTGACAAACTTCAAACTGTCCAACTTCAAACTGACTAACTCCAAACTGACCAACTATCATCTAGAGCCCTAACAAGTCTCATTTGCATTAAAATTGTCTTCATTTTTTTTACTTCACATATTGAAATCACATTTTCCATCAAACTGACTAACTTCAAACTTAGCAGAAGCCATATTATAAGCAAATATGACTCATAGATTTAAGATAATTATCACATATTTGCAAAGAACAGTAAGAATACAGATTGGCGTCAATCACAAATCACAATAATATACTTAGTAAAACAAGATTTCACAAATTTCAAGCACACACAAAGAACATGCAGATCAAGACTCAAAAGAAAACAAAATAAAAGATATCACAATACTATGTTTCAGAGATTCCTCCTTCAAGATCCTCTAGGTACACACCCGTACTTTAATTTTCTCAGTGTCCCAAGGACTCGTAGGAGCCTTTGGACAAAGATTAATCTCAAAAGGTTATTGTTTATGGTAAATCAAGGGAAAAATCAAGAAACCCTAATTTCTGAAAAGTAAACTTTACAAAAATTAAAAGATCTCACCCAATGAGTTTGAGAAACCTGTTTTCTTTCATTTTGCTTGACAGCAATTCCAAAAATTTCAGATCTATTGCAAATCAACCAATTTCTCCAATATCTAGGTATCTTGCTCCTCAGTAATGGTTTTAATGCCACTGTAGGACCAGGTTCACACGATATTAGCATTGAGAAGCAATAATAAACGATCTTACAAAAAATAAAAGTGCAGAAATTAAAATATTCAACACAAGCAATTTCTTTCGGCCTAAGCTCCGAAGGTTTGGCGACCACTTCCAATGTCTACATCCCCCATTGAGCATTCAATAAATTGAATTATACTCGATCGCACTAGATAGCCCAAAATGGCAACGAAATATTACAAATGTTTAACCAATACACAAAGATAGTACTTATCTCTTAAAGAACAACGATCGATCTACGAAGAATCATCAAGAATCTTCTCAAACCCTTTGAAAACAGTAACTCAAAAGAACATTCACGTTCTTACAAATATTCACTTAGAATATCATAAACCAGAGGCTAAATATTACATATTGTAGTCTCAAATCAGAAATTTGAGAGATGAAAGACATAAAAGAAGACACCCTAGCAGTCAAGAGAGTTTCTCTCTAAAAACCAATAGCCAATAGTCAAAAATGAGAAAATCCTCTCAATAGCCAAGTGAAACGGCACAAGCAAATAATAGAATCATTCAGGATCCAACAATCAACGGCCAAGATAGAGCCATGTGTCTCCATCCAGTTAAAAATGCTTCATTAATAAAGTTGCATTTCTCAAAATTTCAACACAAATTTTGGAAGCACCAATATTCGGACCAGGGTTCGAATCCAATAGAAACCGTGCTTTCTCTCTTGTTATTCGCAGAAAATGAGTAAATTGGTGAAGCCCGAGGTAAATCATCTTACATTTCTTTATCATCAATTTATATTTTCTTACGGCCCTTGTCAATTTGGAATTAGAAAGTTGTTGAAGAGAGGATTTAAACTTGTGCCTGTGTTAGATTACATTTAATTAAATAAATGTGTACACTTTCTAAATGATAGAATTAAATCAATCATATATTGTAGTACCTTTGATAATCTCCCACTATTAGATATAAATATTGGAGTATCTTTTCTTTTATTGAAACGTTCCATACTCTCCATTCTGCAATTTGGTATATTTAGCTTACAGTTTTTCAAATAAATGATTTATAGTTTTGGAATTTCAGGCTTTTTTTATATGCCTATAAAATATAAACTTTCAGAGCATAACTTATTACGATTTATTGGGCTAAAGTCTTGACCAATTATTAGAATCAAGTGTTAATGAGCGATCCCACTAGAACAAGTTATAAGAGGAGACCGAACTTAGTTGTAAAGTATAGAATTTTTGTTGGTTGTGTGAACGACGAAGGATTTACATAGCTGATCTTCAAGTTTACCGAGAATTTTGGTTATATACTGTTATTGGCGGGCACATTATGGAAACATAAAGACTACACAGTCTAAATGAAGAGTATAAAAATCAACAGTTATAGTATATAAAGTCCCTAATTTAAGCACCAAATTGTTAGTGCTTTCTATTAGTTCGTTGCAATAATGAAGCTTTCTTTTTGTTTTTTTGAACTTGGATTTCAACAGTGTGTTTGATGGTCTTAAGCAATGGAATTTTTTTCAATTCTTTAGCTAATTTCTAGCTGGCCCTTTAATTCTTTATTATTCCTATCCTTGCATACTGAATATATGTTTTTGGTTGATTGAAAGGTTTAATCTGAAACTACCTGTGACAAAAGTGAAGGTCAGAATATGTAGATTTCACTAACAACTTTAATGCATAATCTACAGGGTATGAGGTATCAAGTGCTTTTAGCACCTTATGCTATGGATGGTAGTATCCAACTTCAAAATGTACAGATTATCTACTTGAAGAAATTTTATATTCAGCAATCAGTTTCAATTTCTGGAAATATTAACTTGAAGATTTAACAGAAAAAAATATATAAAAATACTTGGAGAAATTGGGAGGTTTTGATTTTATATTTCCATGAACTTTTCATCCTTTATATTATGCATAAAATGGATCTAAAACTTTGTCACTTGCGGTCTTCTGCTGCAATGAAATTTGAAATTTCATACTTCCCACTTCCTGAGTTTCTTATAATGACTAGGAGATCCACCAGTTGTATAAGAAAAAAAATTTGAAATTTCGATATATTTATCTTCTAATAAGCTGTTTATAAGATTACTGATCTAGTACTATATATTAGCAATATTGCTAATGTCCTACCTGATCGATGTTAGTCAATTGAAATTGATGTTGCAGTAAGTAATGAACATTTAAATGCATACAATCAAGAGTCACTGAATCACCCTGTAAAGTGGTTTCATCTATCTTTTATTTTTGTCTTCGTTTTCCCAGATTTGCTTCTAAGCAAGAGCTATTTCTACTCAATGTCCTTGTTTGTCACCTTTACATGAAAAAGTCTAAACTGTTTGAATCCCCTGACAAAATCAAATGTCATTATCATTTGCCTTTTGATCTTCCCACGTATTCCATTACCAAACTTGAAAATGCAGAAGAACTATCTGCTAGCAGCTGAGCTGGAGAGTCATACTCTAAAACCTTCCCTGCATCAACCAAAGATTGCTCTAGTGAAAAATATATCATTATGTTCGCATATTCTCGATTATGATTTTACTGATTCAGTTTTCATTTCGATTTTGTGTTGATTTTACCTTCTCCAAGAACCAGAATGAGATCGTTATCAATTACAGTGGGTATGCGATGAGCTACTGTTATAACTGTGCATCTATTTGTTTCTTCTCTTATTGTTTTCTGGATCAGATTATCAGTTGATGTGTCTACTGAAGCAGTAGCCTCGTCCAGGACCAATATCTTTCTCTTCTGAAGCAGCACCCTTGCCAGACATACAAGCTGCCTTTGGCCTACACTCCAGTTTTCTCCATCTTCAGCAACTGCACAATTTTTCAAAATTTCGGGAAAGGAAAATTATCAATTCAAATGAAAATGTAGTTCTTTTTTTTGAAGAATTTGTTATGGCTGATACCAGGTGCGTCTAGAAGCCTTTGATCTTGCTTTACATCGTCAGCAATATGACATTTGTGCAAAACCTGGATTACCACATCATTTCAGGGAAAATCAGATTGTCTTCTATCAAATTCTTACAAGGAAAAGCATTTTTTTTCATTCATTTTGATTTATTACCTTCCAAATATCTTGGTCTGAGTGCTCCTGCAGAGGATCAAGATTTGTCCTCACGGTTCCTTGGAACAAAACTGGATCCTGTGGGATGATACTTAATTTCGACCGCAAATCCTGTAAACCTATCTTCGAGATATCTATTCCGTCAATCATTATGCGTCCTTCTGAGGTCTCCACAACCCGGAAGAGAGCTTGGATCAGGGTAGATTTTCCACTCCCAGTTCGTCCCACAACACCGATTTTCTTTTCACCTGGAAAGGTGCACGTGATCCCTTTGAGAACTCTAGGAAGAGTAGGTCTGTATTGCACATGGAGATTTTCGATTTCAACTTTTCCATTGAACGGCCAATCAGTTTCTGGTCTGCAATTGTCAAGAACTAGTGGAGCTTCACTGGGTATTTTAGTGAACTGCAGAATTCTTTCCACAGAGATCATTTTGTTCTCTACATTGCAAAGGTTCCATATAACCCATGCTTGGAGAACATTTAAATTCAAACCATAAGTAGCTGCTAGTCCTGCCAGGCCTGCACCAATGAATCGATTCATGTAATTATATCATCGTTTCTGAAATACATTTAACTTGACTTTTTTTTTTATCTTTTGCTGACAAATAGGCGAGTGTAATCTTGTTTTCTACCCAATCAAAGGAAAGCAAAGGGATAGGATGCTTACTGGGATCAATGGCTGACCTTGGAAGGTTGACCAAGATGATCAGAAGAAGAAAGAAGACGAGGTTGAATAGAAAGTTGATCCGAACACAGAGCCATTCCATTGTGCCAGAGTTGTAAAAGGAAACACGAGAATAGTCATCAACGAGGTTTAAATTCTTCTTTGAAAAGCGATCTTTCTGATTGAAACAACGAATTGTTGCTGATCCAAGGATTGACTCTGAAAAGTGATGGAGAATTGGAGCCTGTTGAGTTGGAACCATCCTAGCTAATTCTCTCGCAGTGGTAATGTAGTACGTCTGCATCAAGATTTGATGTATAAGAAGATTACAAGAAGATTTGTTTATATTTTGATAAATCTGTTCCTATTCTTTCAATAAGCATTTCGGTTAAGTGGTGTCAGCATATTGGGAATGAAGTTAACATTTAATGGGGAAACTGTTCTTGCCTGATACCAGGTGGAGATGGCAAAGACAACGACGAAGCTATAAAAGATCGGCCAGGCGACTTTGGACATGAGCACCACAATGCTGAACAGCTGAATAAGCGCAAATACTAATCCAGCTAACCGGTATGGAATATCTGTATCCACTACACTTTGATCTGTCGAAGACTGGTAATCAAGAACACGATTTAAAATACTTTCAACGTGAAGTGAAGTGCAAAACAAGAAAGTACAAGTTAGTTATATTGGATAATAGCAAAAATACAGACCCTGTTGAGAATTCTGCTTGAGGGTGTAGTGTCAAAGAATGATAATGGTGCCCGGAAAATAGATGTTATCATTTGAAGGAAAAGGCGCTGAGACGTTTTAATGGCAATGGTAGACAAAAGAACTGCTCTTCCCAAAATAAAGAAGGAGCTTCCGCCGGAAAGTAAAGAAAATATTCCAAGCAAATGCTCTCTTGTGACCCTGCCTTCTTCTGTTCCCCAGGCCATCCAGTAATTGCTGGCCATTTGCAGCCCCTGGAAGAGAACCTGGCACAGAAGGATAATTGGAACAAGGGCTCCTTTATATGCAGACATAATAAAAGTGGAGTACACGTGCCATTTCACACGACCCGTTTCTGTTTCTTCTTGCCGAGTCATGCCTGCAACCCGGTAAAAGCCAGTAAGGTCTTCAATTTTATCTTCAGTTACTTTGATTTCATCACTATCATGTTTCTTCTTAGCTAAGCTAATACACATTTTTGGAGTGTTCACTTGATCCAGAGATTTACTATGAGCAGATATTTGTCTGATGAGTTCACCATCAGGCATTGCAATCAAATCTTTATATTTCCCTGATTGAACAATTCTGCCATCTTTCATCACCTGTATAAAAAATATGTGCCCATAATTATTAATGGTCTTAAAGTTTTAATTTCTTATTTCCCAGGAAAAACGAAATATTTTCCTTGGGGAAAAAAATACACTTCTCTGAGTTCATTTAGCTTTACCAAAACAAGGTCAGAAGGATCCAAAAACTCTAACTGATGAGTAACATAGATGACGGTCTTATTGTGCAGGAGTTGCATAAGGCATTTCTGCAAATATTGAAGCTATACTTGATTAGTCATGTATGAAATATGATGTGTCATGCATAATAAAGTAATCATGTATAGGAGAAGATATTTCTTGCCTTGAACATATGAACTCCAGTATGTGCATCAACGGCGCTGAAAGGATCATCAAGTAAGAATATATCCGAGTTGCTGTAAATTGCCCGTGCCATTTGGACTCTCTGCTTTTGTCCACCACTCAAGTTCTGCCCTCTCTCCCCCACCATAGTCAAGTCTCCATCAGCCCACATATTAATATCATGGTTCAAGGCACATCCTTCGACGACACCTTCATAAACTGTTTGATTCATTTCCTTACCAAACAAGACATTCTCTCTGATAGTGCCCGTTTGGATCCAAGCACTTTGTGGCACAAAAGCTTTGGATCCATAGGTTTGGATACCTGACCCCGAAATCCTAGGTATCTCACCGAGTATACTGCAGAGAAAACTTGTTTTACCAGATCCAACTGAACCACAAATAGCCACCTTGTAACCTTTCATTATTCTTATTTTCTCAGTTATCTTGACTGTGGGTATTTTCGCATCTTTATTTTCCCATGCGTATTCTCCGGCTTCAATCTCAATGGCCACATCAGGTGTGCTGAAATTATTACAGTGTATCAATCTCTTCTGATCTTCTTCTATGATAAAATTTTCTAGCCGGTCAACTGAAACCTTAGTCTGAGCAATCATAGAAATAAGCTCGGGGAGATTGTAAATAGGTTCTTGAAGGATTCGAAAAGTTGCCAGTGCCGATAGAACTGAGCCCGATGTTAATGGCGTTCTCAACATAATGCAAACACCAAAGGTAACAACTGATACTAAAGTTGGTGAAGCCCAAAAGAGAAAAGCCACAGCAGAACATGTATATAAGTACTTTCTGAGCCAATCCCTTTCTACTTCCCTCAGTTTAAGTAGCTTCTTCAAAAAGTTGGATTCCCATGAATGCAACTTCAAAACTCTCATGCTCTTTAGGGTTTCAGAAGTAGATTTGATCCTCGAGTCCTTAGCTTCCATTATCTTAGTATGGAATCTTTCTTGCATATTGGCAAGTGGGGTGTTGCTTATCATCACAATAATCGTCATGATAAGAGCAGCTAGTGACGGAGCGGCTCCTAAATTCTTGTACAAGATAACCAAGGCACATATAACCTGAACCGGAAGCAACCAAATTCCATGGAAGTACCAGCAAAAGTCTCCAATCCTCTCGACATCGACGTTTAGAAAATTAATAATATTACCATTGCTCATGCTACCACACTTGATTGACAAAGATTTCTTGTATATTAAGACCATTAGAGCTGCCTTGACTCTTATACCTAGACGGTGCGCACCAAAATACCACTGCCTCTGGGATAGTGATTCCACAGTCTTTGCTAAGAAGAAAACAAGTGCAAGAACCATCCCATTGTACCAACTTTTGTCATCCTTTTTTGATAAAAATTCAACAAAGCTTGTAATCAACAAAGGCCCTATGTAGGAAGTAATTGTATTGACTCCTAAAAACATCAAAATAATCATTCAAATTTCTCTTATGGGAAAACTAATTTAAAGGGTCAAAAGAAAACAGAATAATACCTGCAAAAACTGCATTTATAGCTAGGGGCCTCCGTATAGAATGGAAAATGGCATTAGGCAACAAGATAGTCCCAGTTTTCTGTTTACGCAGAGACTGTTCCAACAAGGAAGAAGCTTCATCAGCAGTTTCAGACAGAGGAATTGAAGGTATGTGCTCTAATTCAATTTTTTCACCACGGCCTTTTTGGAACAGTAGATTTAGCCACCTGAATGTTAACTGGCTCCATATTCCAGCATCAGAAAATGCGTTTCTGTGTTTTTCTTGCTTCTCCAACTCCTTTTGAAGTAATGGTTGTGTAGTCATATTGTGTTTATGTGCAGCATTACTAGGCAAAGCATTAAAACAGAGTAGAATTGATAATGGAAGTGAACCAAAATCAATAATGTTGCCTTCTAGCAGAAAGTTTGAGATATCAATTGATTTAAACAGACTGAGGATATAAACTGAAGTCAAAAGTAAATTACAAATGCTTGAAAAGAACCACCATAGAATAAGCACAACTGGCCATGTTCTGTGTTTCCTTGAAGTTTTGCATAGTGAATAGATTGCAACCAGACTTGCTAAGGTCCAAGTCATAACAGAGAAAACGGACTCTAGAGAAGGGGTCCCATCCTTCCAAATTTCATAAAAAAAAAATCCCAGATAAGAAATGCTAATGATGAAATTCAATGTAACAGTGATTTTGCTGAAAACCGTTGATTGTTGGCCAAATTCACTTTTCAACGACTGCTTGTCTCCATGATTCCTCCTTTCTTTGAAGACATCCAGCAGAAGGCATAACAGTAAGAACAGAAAAAATGCTATATTGATTAACTTCAGAGAGATATCCATCACAACTGAACCTGAAACAGATAAAAGTTGCAATCTGTAAATCCTGTAACTGAGAAAAAATGTTCATCAATGTAATACAAAAATTAACAAACTAAGTTTCATTCCCAATAAATTTAGAGTAGGCTATTCTGTTTATTGCTGCATTTATTTACATAGATATATTAATCTGTATGTATCTAGGACTGGATAAATTCTTGTGGATATACAGACCTGTTAAATTATGAAGAAAACATGTGTCCCGCTAAAGTTGGTGAGGAATAGAGGGGTGTGACTATGTGCTTGTGATTATTAATATTATATAAGAAAAAAAAACAAGATAAGTCACATCAATAGATTCTAAACAAGTTAGGTTGTCTCTATCCTTGGTGTAATTTGTATAAATTTGTATGAATTATCAATGGATTTTTTTTATATGGGACCAGAATCTGAAAAGTCTGCAAAATAATGATATACATTTCTATCTTGGAGAATATTGTAAGAATGACATCATTTTATATACATTATTTTGTTCCTTTTCCTGCGAACAAGTTCGAAATTTGATGTCACATGTGAGCTGCTAAATAAAAATTCATCATGCATTAAATTTGTGGCTTGCATACGTTTAGATTTTTGTTCATTTCTAAGTAGCAAAAGCGTGGTCGTGTGGCTTGTGTCCTTTTTCGTGGGTTCATGTACGTGTTGTGTACTTAACGAACTTGGCAAAGCTCGAAAATGAGGATTGAATCTAGGTGACATATGAGAAACGGGATTGAGATTGAGAATTGGCAAAGTAAGTTATTTAAATGGAAACCTTTCAAATTCATCGGGATAGCATGTTTTACGGTACTGGATACCAAAAGCACGTTTAGCCATTGATTTTTACAGTTGTATGTGCACATTCCCTTTTTTTTATTTATGCTTACACACTCGAAAAATTTGTTGTCGGTGATGGTCGAATCTAGGTGATGGAAGATGATCGGTATTCAAAGTGATTAATTAAGAAAAATAAAAAGTTATATGAATGTAAAGCCTTAAAAGGCACTCCTTAACATTAAATTATTATTATTATTATTGTCATAATGAAAAGAAATAGATAGTTAGTTACCGTAGTTATTGTGTGTGCATATACTTGAAGAACTTGTCTGCGCTCATAAATGGCCAAATCTATGTTTCGTAAGAGGCCTGGGATTGAGAGCAGTTTTGTGTGTGCAACACGTGTGTGTATATTTTAGCACGCCAAACATACCTTTAACGATTGATTAATATGAGCGAATCTGCAAATTTTAGCATCAAGAATGTAAGCAAGCAAGTAAATACCTCGGCTTTTGTGCATGCAACAAGTGTGCGTGAACGTGTTGTGTGCTTGAAGAACTTGACAATGCTCAACAATGGCCATGACCTAATTCATAAAAGAAACAAGTCGAAATCTTTATTATGTATAGTTTTACCATAGTATCAAATCTTATAAATAATATATCAAATATATCCTTAATGATTGATTATTCTACACATTTTAAGAAAGAATATAAAGACTTACCATAAAATTCAAATTCAAAAAGGTATAGAAACTTTGCCACTTTTGGATCCAAGTCATCAATAGTTTCCTTTTTGAAATGATGATTTTTGATCGAATTCATGAAAGAGCACGTGGGTACCAAAATTCGTACATTTACTGCGTTCGGTAGGTATAAGTACGTTGAGTCTACTTTTGTGTTATTCGCGGGAGGATGCTGACTAATGTTGTTACGTACCACAGTTGCGCTAAATTAAAATTGAGGGAAAGGAAAAAAGTTGGGGGAAAGGTGGTCCATTTACCTAATCCCATATTGTTGCAAAATGTTAAAATAGGAGGACAATCATTCACAAATTGTGGCATATTCCATTTTGTAGCACGTGTTATAGGGTAGTCATACCATTAACCTTGACCTACTTTCTTACAAATTGCTATTATGACACTCATTCACAAATTATGGAATGTTCAACTTATGACAAAACGTTATGATTAGTACATTTATGACAATCATATCATTAACCTAGACTTAGAACTAGGGATGAAAAATGAAACAAATTGCTCATCGGTTCAACTCATCTCAACTCAGTCAATCGATGACTCGGGCTCGTGGATTGACTCTTTTTTTTTTCTTATTATTACTAATTTCTTAAAAAAAATATTCATTTTTGGGCTTATTTTTTTAAATTTTTTTAATGAGTCAACTCGTTAGCAGCTTAGCTCGAGAGAGCCCCGATGTCTACGGGTTGACCCGGTTCGGCTCAGGCCTGTTTCCATCCCTACTTAGGGCCTATATGTCATGGCGTTTGTTTGTTTTTTTTTTAATCCTTTTGCTTTTAATTTTTGTAAAAATCTTTATAAGTTAACTTATGACATCATTCTATATAAAATCTTCCAATCAGATAAAGCACTTTTAGGAATTATTCAAATATGTTCAGGATCAGCTTCTTCTCTTATAAGCAAGTTATGACGTTTTAAAACCTTTAGTTCGTCACAGAATGTTCAAATAGCATATGTATTATTAATATAAGCCAACCATTTACAAATTATGGGATGTTCAATTTATGAGAAAATATTATAAATAATCCATTTCATATGGCAATCATTCCATTAACCTAAACCTAGTTCGTTGCAAAAATGTTAAAATAGGAGGACAATCATTCACAAATTGTGGCATATTCCATTTTGTAGCACGTGTTATAGGATAGTCATACCATTAACCTTGACCTAGTTTTTTACAAATTGCTATATGACACTCATTCACAAATTATGGAATGTTAAACTTTTGACAAAACGTTATGATCAGTACATTATATTACAATCATATCATTAACCTAGACTCGGAACTAGGGATGAAAAATGAAACAAATTGCTCATCGGTTCAACTCATCTCGACTCGGTCAATCGATGACTTGGGCTCGTGGATTGATCTCTTTTTTTTCTTACTTTTATTAATTTCTTAAAAAAATATTCATTTTGGGCTTATTTTATTAAATTTTTTAATGAGTCAACTCGTTAGCAGCTTAGCCCGAGGGAGCCCCGATGTCTACGGGTTGACCTGCTTTGGCTCAGGCCTGTTTCCATCCCTACTTAGGGCCTATATGTCATGGCGCTTGTTTTTTTTTTTTTTATATTAATCCTTTTTCTTTTAATTTTTGTGAAAGTCTTTATAAGTTAACTTATGACAGCATTCTATATAAAATCTTCCAATCAGATAAAGCATTTCTAGAAATTATTCAAATCTGTTCAGGATGAGCTTCTTCTCTTATAAGTGAGTTATGGCGTTTTAAAACCTTTAGTTCGTCACAGAATGTTCAAATAGCATATGTATTATTATTATAAGCCAACCATTTACAAATTATGAGATGTTCAATTTATGAGAAAATATTATAAATAATCCATTTCATATGGCAATCGTTCCATTAATCTAAACCTAGTTCGTTGGACAATGGTGTAAATAGCATATTTATTATATGAAAATCATTCAAAATTATGGAATGTTCAATTTATGACAAAACGTCGTAAATCTCATGTAGTTATAACTTGTATGACAATTATTCATAGCAATCTAGAAAGATAACATTATTACTCTTTTAATTGTTACATAGACGCTTTCACTAAAATTCATAGTCCAAGTTTGACATTGGAAAAGCCATGTTCTTAAGAACTGTAGAGATTCTTTTGTCACAAGTTGTGATCTGATGTTGCCCTCTGTCGCACGACACCTACTCATTTTTCATATATTTTTTTTCCTTAAAATTGATCAAGAAAAAAAATGAAAATGACTGTGTCACGTATCATTTTAATAGACGGGACATGCAGAGTCTTGGGATGGGTCGACATGTTTTTACACTATTAATAGTATGGTGTCTCGTCTAAATTATAAAAGTAGTGTTATTTAGTATTACTGGTGCTTAACACCAATTTAGGTGAAAATTAGATGTCATTAAATAATGAGTTTATTTAAATGAAAAGTCAAAACATCCATTTAATTGTACATATCAAGTATGGGTACCTAAATTGTGTTGACTTGTGATTGGTTAAAACCTAAAAGTTTTGATTATAACAAACAAGTTAATCTCGATTACTAACAAGTTGAATTTAAGTTATTGTAAGTATTCAAAGCATACTATGAAAAATTAATCGATTGTCATCAAAAGATCAAAAGCTATCACCAAATATCGGATTCATAAAGAAGGTCAAAATCGAAATCACATATTTAAGAACTTAAGAGTCAAACTTTGGAGCAAGATCAATGACTTGATTTATTAGATAAAATGTAAATGTACTAACACTTTAATATTTGATAATGAATGTTTAAGCTCAAAATCTTTTCTATGCATTAAAAGCAATTTTGTGCATTAAAAGTCATCCTAATGCAACGATTTGATCAAATATAAAAATGACTTTTAAAAATGATATTTAAATTTGAAAAATATCTTTTATCTTGAAAGTTAGTTAAAAATATTTTTCCAAAAATGCATGCTTTTCAAAACTTTCGAATCGGAACAAATGGGGCCAAAACGTAAAAAATCGAAACTGCTAGGCCGTCGACCGGCTGGAATAGGCAGTCAACCGAAAGTTTCCAACGGTCTAAAATTTGACTATTTTGACCTCTGATTTTACTGTAAAATGATTATATTGATCATTCAAACAAAAGGTGGTCAACCAGACAGGTCATTTGAACTCACAAATTTTTTGACGTTTTGAACTTTATAAATACATATACTTCTTGCATTCATTACATTATTTTTCAAGAGCATCAAAGTAAAATATATTTTGAGAGATTTTTTTAAGCTTACATTTGCATTCATTTCATTTATTTCTTCATATAAAAATTTTTGATTGATTCAAACTTTTAAATCATCATCTTCATCAAGGTTTTTTATATCTCATTTTGTATTTAGCTTATTTCTATTACTTATAAAAGAGAGGCATATTTTGAAAAAGGATCTTTGAACTTACATTACATATATTTTTTCTATTATTTCATATAAAAACTTTGATTGATTGAAGAAAATTTGTAAAATTATCATATTCATCAAAGTTTCTCATCTCTTTCTTGATACTTAATTTATTACAATCATTCATTAAAAGAATATATATTTTGAGAAAAATTTTGAACTTACATTGCATATATTTCTTTTTTATTTTCTTATTGAAAAATTTTTATTGATTGAATCAAATTTTTAATTATTATATACATCAAAGTTTTTCAAACAGACAATCCCATAGACTTGTAACTCAACCACCAAGTTCACTGTAGAAGATAAACGGGAACTATACAATATGCATAATTCAGGAGATTCTTTGATGAAATAAATGAATTTCATTGATTCAAATTTTAAGTTTTAACACGTGCCAGTAGAACAAAATAAATTCACACACAAAGACAAACGAAAATATTATGTCAACTGGTCAAGCAAGCCATCTTACCATATTGCGTTGGGGTTGTACCCAAGCATTTAATTCCACAAAAATCCACTTGGTGCCATAGAAAATTTGAACTTATCACATGCTGGATTTTTTAGTGTGAAGCGTGCATAGGATCGCAAGAGTTAGGAAAGTTCTCAAATTTCAATTTCTCTATATAAGCACAATTCTATGGTCATTGTTGTCCACTAACCACCTACTCGACAACCTTTCTCTAGATTAAAAGCGAAAATACATTGAATAGGGTTTCATTTTTATAGACTTGAGCTGACATGTTTCTCGTTTTTAATCATATTATCTCTCGCCTAAATATTAAATATGACTTCATTCATATGAATGAGGTGATTTTAGTCTCAAATGTTAAGAAAATTGACGGGTCCCAATAAACAATCTATCAAAAATAAATATTTACTAACTCATTTTCGAGCAAGCCCACATGCTTGTGGAAATATATGTGTACAACTTAAGAGATTTTTAGACGAAATAGATGAATTTTGTGGTTTCAAATTTAACTCGTCACATACTATCTTACTCATATGAGTTTGGAATTAGTTACGACCATGAAATTGTGTTTCAGAAATAACAAACTCTAAAATTACATTGCTTTATGTTTATGTGAACTTTTTACACTATAATGAGTCTTCTGGCCATGAAATATTCTTACGAATATTTTGAAAAGGCCGATAAAAAGAGTGAAAAAGATGTACGCAAAATGAGGAAATTTATTACGAAACAATGTCGACATATTTGCGACATTTGAGTAGAAAATTGACTGGTCAACCAATGCTAGGACCATGAATGTCTGAATTTTATTAAAATTTAATTTTGAGAAAATGTTCACATTTTTGGATTATTCTAGTCTTAGAATTTTATTTTGTTTACATTTTCCAAAGGTATAGATATAGTCCTAGAGTTGAGACAGACACACAACGTCAACAAAATTGTATTGGGCACAAAAGTGAGTTTTGCTGACAAAAATTTTAGTCGCTAAAGGCCCATTATCAGCCGGTAAAACCAATTCCCGACTAGAAAATATTGGTCTGAATGTAGTTGCCAAAGGCCAGCCAGCAAAAGTTTTTACTGACCAAAATGCATATTAGTCGGCAAATGTTTTGCTTACCAATTCCATGTTGGTCGGGAATGATTGAATTGAACCTTTTTGAGTCTGGCGAATATAGATATTTTTTGCTTACCAATTCCTTATTGGTCGGTCAAGAATAGTAGAACCTTTGCTGACCAAATATTTGAGTCGGTAAAATTGAAATGTTAGTCAGTATAATCTAAAATCAAGAACTATTTGAAATCACAAAGCAATAGCAAAATAATTTATTAAATCAAAGACAAGTCAGTTCGATAACTACACACACATAAGTCCAAAAAATAGTAGCATAGGCAATAAAAAGCCTAATCGTGTTCCAAAGTGTAGTCCAAAAGTAACATTAGCTATAATAGAGAATCAACCATATAGATAACTCTAAACTAATAATCATGGCACTCGTGATCAGATGATAATGACGTATAAGTAGTGGGCACTTTAAGGCTGCTTATTCTAGCAATAGCACCTGGCATAATCACTTCCAACAAAGTGATGATACGCGTATATGTGTAACAACGCATACTTATTTCTCATGATTATTATGTCTATCGGATTATTTTCACTAAATATCATTAGTTTAAAAATCAATATCCCCCATTTTATCACTCCAATGTGTCTCGCCAAGACAAACTAGCCACCCCAAGTTACATAATTCTTCTTCAAGCTCGCGGAATTCGAATCTTACTTAGCCTCTGTTTGGTACCCATTATTTTTTTCATTCTCATTTTTCTACTCATTTTCAACCACACATTCTTCAATAAAATAATATTTTACATCATATCAATAACTTTTCCTTCTTTTTTAACCACACATTCTCCATCAATCTACTATTCCAAAATACATTCTTTCAAAATAAGGTGCATCAAACACACCCTTAATGTGTTACTTTTATTTTATTATTTCTATTAATATGTGGATTTAGGTGTTCTCTTCAAATCATCCTTTTCTTGGTTGTTCTTGTGCCAATTATTAATAATTACTTATTGTTTCATTATCTGATTTCTATTATTTGGCCGATGTGATCATCTTTTTGGTTATATAGGTAAAGGTTGAGTAATAATTTTGTGTTCTTAAACATTGAGATGAACTATCTTTTAATTAGGTTATAAAACTGTTATCTTAAAATCTACCTAGATGGTCTATGTGAATATTTATTTTTCCGCAATCAAGATTTTAAACATTATGTTAAAATAAATCATAAGAATCCTTGAACAAATAAGTAATTTTTATCTACGTTAATTATTTATTTCTTACTAAAAAACCAACTTCTAAGATGAACAAAATCATAACCATGTCAACTGGATTTTGTTGTATCCACTGTTAAATTTTAAAACTATTTGCACATGCAGTGGAATTGATATACATTTATTGGTGCGAATTTTTGTGAACACTAGATGAAGGGTACAAATGTGTTCCTAATTGCTAAGTGTGAGATTTAATCACACGACTTTTCTATTCATTCTTGTAGTACTTCTAAATTCTCTCTCTTTAAACTTTTATTTTTCACAAATAGTTTTTAAGCATCTTGATATCATTATCATGAGGTGGTATCAAAGAAACATAAATTAATTCTTGGAACCTTTGAAATTTAACTCTTCTTTCAACAGTGTTTAATTGTTGTCTATTAGTCGCTAAATTCTCTAATGGTACTTAAGATTGGATTATAATGTATAAGTAGAAGCCATTTTTAATCAGTGGTAATGAACTAGGATTTTTGGGCTTGTTGAAATCGTGGATGATTAAGGACGTCTCCACTACCCACTTTAAAAAGTTAATTGCTAAGGATTCACGATAAGTAAACCTCCCCTCGCTTTCATGTATACATCATATGATTAAATGTATAAATGTGTTCTCTTATTTACTTTTATGTTAACATTATATTTGAATGTTATGTTTAATGTTGCTATTATTTCTTATTACATATTTACTTATGTCAATACATCCATAAACATACATAAAATTTCAAGAAATAAAAGTTTTCAAATGTCAACAAGTCAAAGAATTCTTTTAAAGGTATGTATTCCTAATATTTTATTACACATTGAGTCTGTGCTATGAAAAGTTACTCAGAAAAATGGAACGTGAAAAATCGACGCACCCAACCAATGTTCAATGATAATGTTAATATTAACTGCTTTGCGATACTACCAATGAGACTCGACTAGGTTCCAAATAATAATTGTCCACTGCACTCTAATTGGCAAGACACCAAGTGAGTTCACGATGTAATGTTAATGATTTTAAAGAAATGAAAGGAATTGGAATACATAATAGAAAAGCTATGTATTTTAAGCAATATATGTATATCATAAGCATGCATCATGTACATAGAGTTTGCTAACTCGACGTTAGCTCATTCCACGTTATCACTATAATTTCAGATTATGAGAGCTTGATGATGCAAATGACCTCTTGAGACAAAATGGATCCAATAATGTCAGAATTGAATACTCTATTCCTATGCTAATAAGATAAACTGTGTAATTTTCATATGCAATTGTTTGCGATTATATTAATTTCGAAAAATTATGATATCAATTAAATTTAATTAATGTTATTAAATTTTATCTAATTTGATGCATTTATTTCTTTAAATGAAAATTAAATGCTAACGCTCATAAGTTTAAAATTTTATAGACTTAGGATGTTACATTTTGGCTCTGCAACTTATGCACGACTTGGCGAAGCTCAACATTCTCTCGTTGAGTAGTGTCTGTGCGAGATGTAGCTCGTGGAACCTTTGGGCCCCTGTAGTAGTAAGAAAAAGTGCCAAGGACATGAGTCGCAATCTCATTAGCAATGAGTTGTACTCCTTGAATCTCACCCTCTTCTCCGTCAACATGTGCCTCTTGAGTGGTTTGTATGTCTCATCTCCTTCTGCGTGACATTAGAAAAGTATTAATGCAAATAAGAAAGTAAAATATATTTTTATCAAGTAATAATAAAGTTAAAGACACAAGTATTTGTTTATTACATATTTCTCCTCAGCCACAACATGGATCTAGCCTTTGATATCCCTGTAATGCGTATTCTTCCATAGCTGAATTTTATCTAGTCTCCCAGTTTCATTATCCTATTAGAAAAAGTAAGAACAATTTTCAAAATCGCTAACGCTCGAGTGGTGGCACTGCAAGTAATAAAAAGAATACGATGTCAATAAAAAAAAAAAAACATTGACAAGAACTAAATAATTCAATCATAGAAACATGTTTCTGTTAAGAGCAAGGTACGTGCTAGTTATAGTTGTAACGACTCGGATTCATATACACAAGCTGTTATATCATACGTACTATTCACTTTGGGTGGCCTGTACCCACTTACCCCCTCATGGCTTTCTATTGCGTCTTCCAAAAGTCAAACCCAACACCTATGTCTAATGAGAGACTTAAGTTGTCCCCCAGAATTCGAACCAAAGACCTCTGCATTGGATTCGAATCTTGAGGAATAAAAATTCGTGAGAGGGTAAGTGAGCATACGCCGACCCAAAGCGAACAATACGTAAACTAAAAACTTGGGTATAAAAACTCGGGTCGTTACAGTAGTAACCGACTGTGTGATAGGAACAGCCATGTGTCTTGGGAGCGGTGGCTTCTTCTTTGGTGGCATTGGAATAACCACTTCAAAATAAAATTAAAGAAAGAAAATATTATAATGCATATACAAAAGTCTTGCAACCAATCACATTGACAACTTAATTATCATGCAGGATTAACTAAAACATTGCTAGCAATCTATCACAAAATATTATACTTTTAATCTTCTTTTAAATATACTTGGCCATAAGGTATGCTATACAGATCTTATATTCAATTAGGAAAATTCATACAGTCACAAAAAAGGGAACTAAATGCTGAATAAAAATACTTCTTTTCAATTTTTTAGGTAACCAAACAGGGGCTAATTCTATTCCAACGAGATAATAGTTATGTTAAAAAGGAACTAAAATGAAAACAGAAATCTGGAATCTTGATTACCGAAATTAATCATTATTCACATAGTCTTGGCTTGAGTCCTGGAAAACCAAAACAAAAGGAGAGGTGAAAAGAAAAAGAAATTAATGTTTATGTATGCAGCTGACTTACTAGGTGAAATATATAGCAGATTTAGATTCTACATGTATGAGTAGCTACCATATATGAATACAAAATATATCTATAGCATAAATACACCTGGATAATCAAGTCAGAAAACCAAGCAATTCCCTCAATCAAAAGCACTCAGTCAATATTTCTTGTCATTACGAAATAAAATCCACAATGGAAACCTGCCACAATTATTTGTTACTACAATTGTACTAAAAGTATTCACCATAATTCCTCATACAAATTGCATATATACAGAAATGCAAATAAATGATACAAATCTAACTGAGATCTTACTTAATGCATTTCGAAGCATGAATTTATCATCAAAATTAGAAATAAACAATACTATATTTCTCAACGAATGACAAGAAGAAAAACACCGTTCATCAATAATCCCATGAAAATCTAATTGCAAATCGACAATTTAACAACAACGGGAAAGTTAGGAAAAAAAACATTCACCCTGGAAGCAATAATGATTAATGATGTGCGTTCTGTGTGAAAAAGTTCCTCAGTATAATGCAGAGACGGTGTTGTTTGTGTACTTACACTGTAGGTATAATTCCACTGGAAAAAGAAAATTATTGCTAATGATGACATAAAGATGGGTTAAAATAAAACTTGGAAACAATTACCACTATCAATGTCAACTCCGAGAATGCTCTGGGGAGATGCAGACCGGGGAGAGAGGCGGACAGCATAGGGGAGGAGATGCAGATTGGAGAGGACCGAAATTGAAAAATTTCTTACCCTAAACCTATGTTTTGGGACGAAAAGACCCAATTTGATGTTGCACTATTTGCCCGCCAAAATTTTTGGCCCAAAACAAATGGCTTTTGTTTGATTTAGCTATTGTTTGTTGGTTATTAAAATTAAATTTTTAATAGATTTTGACAAAAGTTGATGAGATGTATGGTGAAAAAGTTGTGAATTCCATAATTAAAATTAATTATAGTTTAAAAAGTAGATTAAAATTAAGTTAACAATACATATCTTATATCTTATGGACTAAATAACTTTTGAAACTCATATTTCTTCAACTTTTACTAAAATCTAGAAAAAAAAAATAATTTTTATCTAAACTAAAAGGGGTTACGATATTTACTAACATCTTTTTTTTTAGTGAAGAAATCTTTCGCTTTTAAGCTGATTAACTATTTTTAAGTTAGTAAATGTAATTTTCAGAAGCTATTTTTTGGTAAGTCAAGAAAAATTATTGCTAAGACGATTCTCTAGTTATTCTTATTGGATCGTGAAAACTATTACTGAAAAGATGTGATCGACTAATGGATGGTTTCGAATATTTACATGGACCCAAATAGTTCTATAAAACTGCATAAAAGACATAGTTAGTTGGGAATCTCTTACAGGATTCCAAGGATCGATTTACATTGATGACGATCATATGATCATTGTACATTATTAACCCACCACTATACACTGAATATCAAATTATTAAATATTATCGACACAATCAAGTGATCCATCCTCCTGCGATCACCAAATGGTGAACCACTTGCCTACTTTATCTAAAACAACGAAATCACTCGTAGATGGTGTTTATTGATCGATATGTCGATTAAAGGGAGATTGTCACATCATTTAGCTCTTCCATACCTAGTTTCCCATCAGTAGAAATAGGCATTACATTTATATTTGCTCCATAATCACATAAAACAATTAAAGTTAGAGCTATTTCCAACCTTGAGGGTGGATCTACTTATTCGAACAGATTCACCATAACGCTTAGGCTTACTCAAAATGCTTGTAAATAATAATGTCGTAGCTAGTATTAAGTTGACCAAATGATTAATTTATACATTTGACAAAACACAAATGCATGAAGTGTCCGAATAAAAATATTTTAATTCAATTAATGAATATACATGAGACCTAATGACATATTATTTTATACAGGTGTATATTTTCTATAATTGAGAATAATGGAGCGATGAGCCACCAGAGAACTCTATAATTGAGAATAATGGTCTTTTTTGAGTTGGGTCCTCTATTTTATTTAAAAAGGAGGAAATTACACCAAGTCCTATGTTTTAAGATCCAATTTTAAAAATCATGTCCAAAGTTTGTATATTCAAAAATCAGATTATAATTAAAAATTTTTATTTTAATAATTATATTACAAATTCAAATTAACCATTTTCATTTTCTTTACTCTCTTTCTACCCCTCATCGTATTTCTCTCTCTCTCTCTCTCTCTCTACCCTCACCGTTCTTCTCTCTCTTCCGCTCCGACGAAATAGGAATCCGACATCAGAGGAGTAGCCACGCCGTGACGGCGTCCTTACGCGATCCATGGTCTGAGCANTCTTCTCTTTCCGATCGACGAAATAGCAATCAGTCATCAGAGGCGCAGCCGCGCCGTGACGACGCCCTTACGCGATCCACGGTCTGAGCATAGTGCAAATCTTTTTTTTTTCTGTGGTGGATGGGGGCTGTGGTGCGAAGGATGGGGACTGTGAAACGGTAGATGGGGCTGTGTTGCGGTGGAGATGGAGTTGTGCGGTTCGGTGGTGGTGTTTGACGGTAGTTCTGTTTTTGGCATCATGGCGATGGATGGGGCTGTGTTGCGGTGGAGGTGGAGTTGTGCAGTCACGATGCTCCAGTCCTTCATCTTTCAGTTTTTGTTTTTTTTTTCCTGTTGTGAGTGTGAGGATGACTGGATGGTGGTGATGTGAAGGTGGTGGAGACGATGTTGGTATCGATGATGGTGGTGGCACAGCGTGGAATGGGGCTGGGGGAAAGTAGAGTATGGGTTAGGTTGTGTGGTGGCTATGGTGGTGGTGTTTTGCGTGGTGGCAGTTTTTCTGATGGTGGTTGTGGTGGTGGATCTTGTGGTTTTGTGGTGGTGGTGGTGTTTGTGGAGACTGTGGTGTTGGTACTGCTTGTCGTGAGGTGGTAGTGGTTTTGTGGCGGGGGCGGCGACGGTGGTCGTTATTGTTGGTGATGTGGTACATGTGGTTGGGTGTGTACGGTGTCATGACGATGGTCGAGGATGGGATGAGATGGATGTGGGTGTCTGTGACCAATTATTTGATTGATTGTAACCAATAATTGGTTAATTTTTGACAAATTACTAATGCGTGATCTAAAAATTGTGACCGTGACTCATATTTTATTAAGTTATTATTGAGTTGTGACCAATAAAAGTAATCTGTGACCTATAATTTGATGTTTTGTGACCATAAAATCAGTTGTGTGACTTATAAATTTGTGATTTGTGACCGATGAACAAATTGTGAGTTTTAAATTTTTAATTGCGACCGATGAACGAACTGTGACCTATAAAATTTTTGAATTGTGACCTTAAAATTTTTAAATTGTGACCAAATTGCATATATCTGTGACCTTTATATATTTATTAATTAAATATATAATCAATTAATAAAATTATAAATAAAATTTAATGAAAACCTGATTTTTGAAATTTAAAATCTCTATTCTTAATTTTGAAATAGTGATACTTAAATACCTTATTTATGTATTGTTCCCTNTTTTAAATTGTGACCAAATTGCATATATCTGTGACCTTTATATATTTATTAATTAAATATATAATCAATTAATAAAATTATAAATAAAATTTAATGAAAACCTGATTTTTGAAATTTAAAATCTCTATTCTTAATTTTGAAATAGTGATACTTAAATACCTTATTTATGTATTGTTCCCTTTAAAAAACATGGCCAAATAACATAATGGACTAAATAAGAGGCCCAAAACACTTGAACACTTACATCCTTAATGAGCTTAATTTTATTTATATATAAAAAAAAAGAAATTCTCCCATAGTTTTTTAGTAAGCTTATAACTTTATAAATTTTTTTTTATGAAAGTTAAAAATTAGTTATTTATTTTAAAATAGCTCATTTAATTTTTCAAAAATAATATAAAAAAATCAATTTGAATCGAACATGAATAATACTAAAGAGATCAATACGCTTATAGAAAATTATATTTAAGAGATTCATAATAGTTTGTCGTCTAGGACCTTGAATATCTTAGGATCGGCCTTAGTAATCCCTTGGACATTTCGTAAAGTTCAGTGATCATTTGGGTTATTATCCATTTGGGAAGAAGATGAAATATGGGGAGGGGTGGAGATTCCTTTTTTTGGTTATTTGGAGATTATTTATTATTTCTTTTAAATTTTTTAAATATTGCTGTTGATTCATTTATAATAGGGGTTGTTTGAGTCCCCAACTTTATAAAGCAACAAGTTGGTCCCCAATATTTCTTTATAATTGTTGAATTATATAAATCTTGCTTTATTACTTTTCTCTGATTTATTTGTCTATCTTTATTTACACAAAGAGGAATCATATACATGTTATTCCAATACACATACGTGTGTGTAAAATATGCATGAGTTGAACTCATTGTATAGTCTAGAATTTGTTTGAGTTGAATAAAAAATATGCTGATCTATTTGAACAATTTTGAAGCTTGGGAAATTTTCATATTCAAGGTTTGTCAGTAAAAGCTAATAAATGGTATATTGGCATGTTTATTCGTCAAAATACCGATATTAATACCATTAAATAATATGAATGAATTCCATTCGTAATCATTTGCTCAATTTAGTTTTATTATTATTTTCAAGAAGACCTTATAAATGATTCATTTGCTTGAGTTGCCGTGTACTCGCACCGGCACTGGCACTGGCACATATGTGTTGAACTGTTCACTTCATTTCCCTTTTTGTTAAAATACATGAAAAATACAAGTTCTATAAAAATATCAGATTTTTCAATTAATCTTTATTTTAGAGTTATTTACCACCTTATAAATATGGTCATTCATTTTGTAACATTTCAGACACGATTGTTAAACAAAATTATTGTCCATTTTGACATTTATGTCTTAATTATATTCATGTTGTTTGTAGTCAAGTCATATCGTCATCCACTTATAAAAATTGTGCATGCACCAAATTATTTATAAAAAAATTGAATTCAACTTGCACATGAAGTTGTGTTGCAAATTCGGTTGAAGGAAGTATTATCTACTGCTTCTTGTTAAATTCTATAAATAGATATCACGTAGTATATGCGCTCAATCTTGTCTATATTCATTTTCAATTTCTATATAACATAGGGTTAATTTCATTGGTGGCCACCCAACTTTATAGTGAACTTAATTTTGTTTCACCATAGCCACTGAACTCTATACTTAGTGTCACCATGGTCACCCAATTTAATCTTATTTCACTAAGGTCATTCAATTGCATATAACGTTTCACTATGACCACTGAATTTTATATAATATTTCACAATGACCACTCGACTTTTTTTTACTATTTTCATTAATTTTAAAATGGGTAAAATGGTAATTTTGCATTATATATATAAAACAAAATTTAAAAAAAAATTATTTAAAAATAAAAATAAAAACCTATTTTACAAAGAAATTAATTAAAACAATAAAATAGAATAAAAACTTATTAAACAAACATTATTAAAATAACATAAAAACTTATTTGAAAAAAAGTTACTCAGAAAAATAAAATAAAATAAAAAGTTATTTTTTAAAAAAAGTTCTTTAAAAAAATAAAATAAAAAAATTTAAAATAAACGTTTTAAGTTTTTTTTATATAAGTTTTTATTTAATTTTTTTAAATTTTATTTTACGTATATAGTGCAAAGTTACCGTTTTACCCCCTTTTAAAATTAATAAAAATAGTAAAAAGAAGTAGATGGCTATGGTGAAATATTATATGAAATTGGGTGGCCATAGTAAAATGTTATATGCAACTGAATGACCTTGATGAAATAAAATTAAATTGGGTGGCCATGGTGACATTAAGTATAAGTTCAGTGGCCATGGTGAAACAAACTTAAGTTTGGTGGCCATGGTGACACCAACTATAAAGTTGGGTGGCCACCAATGAAATTAACCCATATAACCTATCCTGAAAGTACATATCGTTATTTCTGAAGCAACATATATAGGTTCAAAAATAATCTTTGAAAAATCAAATATCAATAATTACACCTAGTGATACCCTTTGTATAAAATTGAATTTTTATACATATTCGTGCTATCATATTGTTGGTAGAAAATCGTTAGCGTACGATGTCAATTAAAAAATTAATAAAATAGAGCTAAAGAGTTCGAATTATCGTCCCACGCAAATTATTCAATTTAAATAACTCCAACCCTTATTTCAAGCAAAGTTTTGATTAGAACTAATATTAACAAAGAGAAACAAAAGCATTTAAATGAAAATGTTTTCTTTAAATTAAGGATAACTTTGATTAAACTATCAAATATGATATCATGTTTAATCTTACCTATCAAGTTCAATTCCTAAAATAATGCTTGACCGAATTTAATGATAGATCAATTTACCTTTATCAAGTTCAAATCATCCTCCCTAGTTAAACCAATTCGCTATATTTCTATGTGAATATGAATAAGACTCAGCTAAGTGTATCAATTACCTAATAATTTAATTAAAGACCTCAACAGTAGTAAATTATATTTTATCTAATTTTTGAATTTTACCATATGGTCTAAATTCACAACTTACATATCGAATTGTTACAATCGACAAATCATGAATTGGTAATCAAGTTATCAAAGCATTAGAGTAAAAGTAAAATCAATATAGAAATCAATGAACTATGCAGAGCTTGAGAATTGAAATTAAAGGTTCAAAACTAAGTTGTATTGTTTGTCCCAACTAATGATTTAATTACACATTACAGACGAAGAAAAACACAAAAAGATATTGGAATACATAACAGAATATGAAGGAAAACCGAGAAAAAAATTGAAAATCTTGCACCAATAATTTTGCTTCTTTATGCTAAAGTCTTGAAACCCTTGCCTTTGACTCTCTTTTCACGTCTATCTTCTTTCCCCTCAATTTGACCTCAAATAAATCTTTATATAGTGTCTCAACCACCTTGAAAATCGTGTTCACAAAAAGATCAAAATATACTCTTTAGCAGAACCTAGGCAAAATATATACATACTTCATAAACTGACTGTGGGTGGACTGCAGATTGCAAACCGCGGTCGCATTCCTCCAATTTTCTTCTTTCGACCTTTTGGTCCTTGTTTCAAGATTCTTGTACGATTTTTGGCCTTTTCAGCCCAAATCATAGATTTCG
This sequence comes from Fraxinus cuspidata, assembly GCA_903798385.1. Taxonomy (NCBI): domain Eukaryota; kingdom Viridiplantae; phylum Streptophyta; class Magnoliopsida; order Lamiales; family Oleaceae; genus Fraxinus; species Fraxinus cuspidata. The sequence goes on from CAIGRP010083513.1 coordinate 50,585, forward strand.
CAACTCTCAAAAGCTTTCACATTGGCCCCCGACTCTACAGTCATCCAAAATTGATCCTTCAAGTTTTGAAAGTGTGCAAACTAGTCCCCAAACTTTTCATAAGTTGAATTTCACTCACCAAAATTTGTGACTTTCTCCAATTTCTCTCTTAATGCCTCCAATCAATCCCGTGCCAGAGAGGGTTTTCAATTGCCTCAAGCCAACTCCGACCAAGCTCAAAATCTCATTTTTTTGCTCCAAGCACCTCCAAATTTGAATGTTACCAATGATGACTACATTATTGAAAGACATGTTGAACCCCATTAGAAGATATCGAAAAATTAAGACAAAATGAGCATGCACAGCTTGCTGAATGAACGCTTTAGCTAATTAGTTTTTAATGTATCCACATCCATCAAACACCCAATTCCTTTTTCTCGACTATTTGAATTCTGATTTGGCTTCAAATATTTAAATAAACTTTCTAATTATATTTAAAACTAAAAAATTGATATTTAGGATATCTGTTTTTAGCATTCGTTTCTAACAACAAATCCTAGCACATTTTAAATAAACAAATTTAAACTTCTCAAACTCTCCTCATATTCGATTGAGATTTTGCTAGTTTAAATCCAACCATAATTTTTGTCATATCTTTCTCTACTTCTCCCATAAATGGCATGTTTATGAGGCCAAAAACATATTTCGCTTAATAAATTGTGATTATAACTAAAGAAAAGGAGAGTGGAAGCATTTTGAAAACATACAAATGATTTTTGTTGAAAAGACTGTTTTTTGGATTGTTTTTTCTCGAAATTATTTCAAAAAATTTAGCCAATCCAACTAAGGTGAATTCTCTCTGTGTACACAAGAATTTGATTTTAATATTTTTCGAAAAAGCGAGGATGATTAGCTTTTCCTTTGCAAGATACCGTTGACAAAAAAAATCAGTTAATAACTCAATACTAGAGCTACATATTTTGAATGCTACGACCGTTGAGTTTCTATGTTCATCAAAATCCCAAATTTAATTACTTTTGTTAACAAATTTTCTGTTTTAGCTTGTAGATTTAAACTAACTATTTACATCTGAATTTAGTAGTAGGAATTCAGTGGAGCCGAAATGATAAAAATTCCTTCTTTACATAGAATAATTAAAAGTATATAGGGTCCGTTTGGCATAACTTTTGCTTTTGCTTCCGTATAAGAGCTTTTGAATGAAGTTGCTTTATTTTTTGTTTGTAAACTAATTTTTTAAAGAGTTATCTATTCTAGAAATGTTTTTAGAAAAAGCTACATTGAACCATTCCCCCTAAAAAACACTTCTAACTAGTGAAAGCACTTTCATAAAGTTACGAGTGATATAAACATTGTCTAGGTGATAGTATAGATAACCTCATCATTGATAACCGATTGTACTTTTTAGCGTAATTAGTAGTAAGTACGTGCATTGCTCGTTTTATGCATCAGATGAATAATATGCGTACATTTTTTGAAGCACTAATATTATTTTTAAAAGTAGTCGAGGTAATTGATATGATAAGGGAAAAAATTAAAATTATTAAAAAGAATATATATATATATATATATAAGATTTTTTTAATTAAATTATATATATAATGTTAAAATTTTAAATAAACTGAAATATAATATTTTGATTATAATAACTTCATTGTACACAATCTTTTTTATCACCCTCCTACAACTTTTCTTCTTTTTATTTTCTGCTTTTACCAAGTTTTTTGTTATTTGTATTGAAACTTCGCGAGAAGTGTAACATATACTTGCCCATGAGAGATTAAATGTTTGGGAATGTATATTTCAACAATAGACACTATTTGTCCTTGAACCTTATTAATAGTGTTAGAATTGGGTGTAATCCGAAATTTTTGTTGAAATGATTTGGAGTTTTAATGAAAGTGCACATTAATAAAAATTCTATATGAAATGTTTTTGGAATCTTATTTAAAACTTATTTGGTAAATTCTAGTTGAAATTTTATTTCGGAAGCCCTATTGGGAGCTGAAATTTTTGTTGGATTTGAAGAGATCAAGATAAGGAAAACTTTTGAACATTTTATTTCATCTACAACTCTACTTCTAGGATTTGGATTGTCTCTATATTTAGCTCTTTATTGTATTTTAGATTAAATTAGACAAAGTTGTATACACAAATCTTTGTATTCTTTTTCCATATTATAATAAAATCTCCATTTTTTACAAATTATTTTGTTCTTGTGATCAATTATTTCATATTGTGTCTATAATATCTTATTTTCTCCAACAATTTGGTATTAGATTAATCCGATATCATCTTCGCTTTTCACAAAAAATTGGTATAAGAGTTTTTGGTGTTGGAATTCTTGGGAAGGTTGAGGTTTTGATCAAGTTAATAACTTAACTCGATCTTTCGTCAACAGTTGAGTATGATATTCTGTTATTGGATTGCAATACATTATTCTCTTTATGGCAGGTAAAGATGTGAGTAGTACTCGTTCATTTGGATTTGGACGATGTGTTGTTAGGATTTGACGAGATGCTCACAACTTGTACTCTAAAGAAGAAATAACGGAGGAATCGAAAGACCTTATCTCAAATATATCTTCATCTTTCAAATAATATTCTTCAGAAAGTTTTGAAGGAGAAATTAGTCGCTGCATTATGGTTATAATTTGAGCAATTATGCATGATGAAATGTCTTACTAACAAATTCCATTTAAAGCAACGTTTAGATTCTCATCATATGACAGAAGGTACATTTCTTGAGAATTACCTAATTGTTTTTATGAAAATCGTCGTTGATTTGGAGACTTTGGAGGTCAAATACGACGAAGAAGATTTGTGATTGATTCTATTGTGTTCATTGCCGACTTCATACATGTCTTTAAGATACAAGATTTTGTATAGTCGTGGTACTTTCACTATCAAAGAAGTCTATGATGCTCTATATTCAAAGAAGAAGATGAAACATCTTGTTACATCTGAGAGTCATCGAGATGGTCTCATCGTTGATGTTGGTCGTTCAAGGGGCAAGTAAAAAATTTAAGTTACAAATTTTGTAATTATAGTAATAAAAAGAGCACTTGATAAACGATTGTTACACGTTGCAGAATAAATCAAACTTGACAACAAATTAACAATAAGAAACTTTAGGGGAAGTAAGTATTGTAGAAAATCCTAACAGTGATAGAGAGCTTTTGCTTATGATTGACTACAACTCCAAACCTGACGAGACTTGAATTTTTTATACAGCTTGTACTTTTCATAAAACTCCTAATCAAGATTTGTTTTCAATATATGAAGAAATTATAAAAGGTATTGTGATGACCGGTAACAATACACCTTGTCGGATAGCTGATATTGGTCGGGTCAGAATAAAGATGTTTGATGGGACGATTAGAGCACTTGTTGCAATAAGACACATTCTAGATTTGAAGGAAAATCTTATCTCTTTAAATACTCTTGATTCAAAATGTATATGTATACTGTTGAAAGTAGAGTCCTAAAAGTTAGCAAAGGATCTCGTGTTTTGTTAAAGGGACATAGAATATCCCATTTATATATCTTGCAGTTTTATAAGAATATTTGAGTAATCAGCATATTTTAAGAACTCATGTGGATTTGGAGTTGGATTCTGTATCGTTTGAGTTCAGTTTGGGGTCTTCTTTAAGGAATACATCTCAATTGAATTTAGAAGTTGCGAGTAAATTTGCCTGCCACCAGTATCAGCAGTGTCATTGTATTCAGTTGCTAGTAATAAATTCATTTTTGGCCATAAAACTCACATAGGTATAATTATGCTGATTTAGTTGACGTTTTGAATGCAGTTAAGGGTGTTGATTCTAGCCAAAATCATTCTTTTAATGCATTCAGTTGTGAATGCGTGGAAGGAAAATCTATTTTCTAGCACGTTGTCTAATGGCTATTTTCGCAGGATAATATATCTCTTGAAATTACGATAAATCACTCTTGTTCAATTGTAAAGATCGTTAAATGGGTCCATCCCTTAAGAACACATCGGACAATTTCTTTTCAAGATTAATTTGTGTCGCAGGATACGATTTACAACAATGTATTTAGAAATTCCTATTGCTAAAATTGGTTTGATCATCTATTACTTTGTTAAAACTTACAAATTCTTCATCCTTCAGGAAATAACCCAATTAGTTTGTCATTGAGGTAATTAACATACTCATTTTTGGTTGAAAGAATTCTACATCGTGTCATATAATTAGAAGAAACTGTACTTTCTGCTAAACATGGGAACAATGTATTCATTAAGTATAACTCTGAAGTTTCAGCACTGTCAAATTCTATAACTGTCTCATTTGGGAAGTTGATGAAATCATCTTCTTTGTAAAGTTCTGTTCCATTATCAATTTAGAACAAGTATTGTGCAAATACGTGACCTAAATCGATTGTTACTTTGAACATACATGGTTTGATTTAGTAACAACATTTTCATTTATTTTCTTCAAAATACGATCTAATCAAATTTTGATTAATTGTTTGTGGTCTTGTTACTCTTGAGACGATATGTAGTACTTGACGAAAATTTTCTTCGAATACAAAAACATTTCCATCAAATGGTTCTGCATTATTCAAGATATCACTTTAAGTTAAATCACAGATTTATATTGTGTTTTGTTGGCCATTGGTGCTTCATCCCATATTATGAATTTTACTTGTCGAATCAATTTTGTTGTAGTACTTTGCTTTGATATAGTATATTGTTGATTCATTAGTTTAGAGTGGAATATTGAATCTTGAATGGATGGTTGTCTCTTGGCATTATTGATGCTACTATACCTAAAGTTAATGTCGTAAGTGCTATCATCTTCTGAGATCGAACCCTTGCAAGTAAAGCACGATATAAAAAGGCTTTTGCCATATTGTTAGTCAATTGATAAAGATACACTTCCATTTTTAATGTTCATTCTTTCGACTATAACATCGAAAGCATGTTTTTGATTTGGATTTAAATATGATGCTGCTTGAAATCAACATTTGGAATTACGACAAGGTGTTCATCCAAAATTTCCTTTGCATCGGGTTCATGTTTCCATGCAATGTACCAATAAGTTGAAACAAGTCATATGTTAGCTATATGGATATGTACATCTTAATTTGAAAGTTTGCCTAAAATTCAAGTAAACATATCTGATTCATTTCGATTCGATATAAATAAATTCACTATCATCGGAGACATACTTACCTTTTCTAATAATCCTGTAAAAGTCAAAAGGAGATGATGATAAAAAATCATATAAATAGTTGATAAGAACTTAAAAATCAAAAGTAGTTCTATAAATTATATTCCCTTGACATCTTAAGAAATAGAAATACACAATTCTCTTGAATGTTACCTTGATTTATTTTATAAAAATAATTTATTGAGAAGAAATAGTGAGAGTGAGAGAGAAAACGATGGGATGAGAGAAAGTAAGTATAGGAAATGAAATGGCGAGGTAACATGTAATAAAGGTTTTGGGGTAATTCGTTGTATTCAAGTACTTCTCTGCGGTCATTTGTCGAAAAATTGGAGGAAGAGTTAACCCTAGAAAGACATTGTTTAAAAATGAAAATAAAAAAATGACGTTGCAATATATTAAGTTTATAGTATTAATTGAGAATGAATTTGGAAGCTGTTTTATGTATGATATGAATGATTAATATATAATAAAGTTTATATTATTAATTAAGAATGAATTGGGAAGTTGTATTATGTATGATATGAATTAATTAATAATTTTTATTTGACTTTATAATTAGGTTGGATTGGAGGACGATTTAATTCTATAAGATCATGATCTATGCCATTTTATATTTTCATCACTAATATTTTAATTTACTTTCACAAATCACTGTTGAAATTTTTTTAAACTTTACTATTAGTGGTTTTTATAACAGATTGGATTGAAAATAAAAAATTCACTGTTGAAATGTTTTGTTTTCATGGTATATAATAATAAATTTTAATTGTATACAATAATGCTCATTTCTTAAATACACTTAATAATTCTTATTGTTGAAGCATTTTTTTAATTATTTATATTAATAATTTTTAAGACTTTTTTATAGCATATAATAATGCTTTCTGTTGAAACTTTTTTTTTAATTGTACATATTAATGATTTTTTATGAAAGAAATAATATTAATAATTAGTAATAATTGTATTTAGTAGTGTAGAAGTTAATTTTTCGTTGGAAACAAATTAAGTGTTATATTCATAATATATAGTATTAAATAAATATTGGGAAACAGTATATTGAACTTAAACTATATATATATATAGGATAAAATTGGTAATTAATCAATCCTTCGTTTTTATATATTGTAGATATGTTAATTTCACTAGGATGCGGTGAACCATCTAATTCATTGCCACTGCCACATTCGATTATCTTTATTAATGACAAATTCCATTATTCTAATTTTTTATGATCACCAAATGTGGGTATAAATTATGACGTCAATTAGATCATCACTCACGATAGATAATACTACTCGAATAGCATGTTTTCTAGAGTTCTATGGAGTGCACAACAAAATATACTACCATATTATCGTACGTGACAATAATGTTATATTGTCTAATCAAAGCTAAAATGCATAGAATACTATCCATGTACTACCAGATAATAAATGAGTAATGCTAATTAGCCAAGTTCGACATCATTAAATCATTTTTTTTTCTAATTCATTTTCAATCACACATTTTCATATTAAATATACGTAAATTGAATTTTTTTCCTACTTAACCACATATTCTTAAGAAAAAAATCATTATTCTAAAACTTATTCCCTAAAAAAAAAATCATTTTAATGGTTGTTATTGGTATTTAACACAAATCTAAAAGGCAATGTAGTTATCATTAAATGATTGATTTATTTAAAGACTAATATTATTTAGTTCTATTAGGGTTATAACCCAGTTTATATAGCTCTAACGTGATATTAAAGGATAACTTTTGTTTACAGTCAAGTTATAACTCAAATAAAGTTAAATAACATTTTTGTTATTTAAATGGAAAGATATATGACTATTAATTGGACCTGTCAAATATAATCACGATGCCATAAAATCACCGGTACTACTTCAGGCTATTATAATAACATTGTTTATTAAGTTTTTGAGATTCATAATTTTTTAATCATGTGTTTTATTATTTTTATCAAAATCAATTTAAAAATATAATCATGTAAATGGTTAATTTGGGCCACCGCCACATTGGCTAATTTCATCGGGAAAATTTATGCCTATATATTTCGGACTGTTTCCCTAACCCTTGTTCCCATTCCTGTGTTGCTGTTAAAACTTACAAATTTTTGAAGCTTCACAAATATGGGAAACGGTATTTTAACCGCGTCCAATTTTTGAAAGATTGTTTACAGTAAAAATTTCAATTTCGACACGAATTTGATCTCTGAAATTCTTCAGGTGAGAAAGGTCGACCGAGTAAAAAGATCAAGTTTTCCAAGGTTCTCTTCGAATTTTTTATTAAATTTTTGCTACAGAGTTTGTTTTTCCGCCAAATAATTCTCATTTTTTATTCTCTTGAACTGAAGGAGGAATATAGGGCATCTGCTGCTGATGACGAGGCTTCTCATTTCCCTGACGACGATGATATTCGTGAAGGTATTTACAACAACTTATTTTTATTGCACTCTGGATTTTACAATTTCATTTTTGTTTCTGGGTTGTGTTAATTTGGAAGAATTGTGTGAATTGAATGATTTGGTGTGGTTTTTAAGGCGAAGAGAAAAAGAGGGATTTTTCAAAACTGGAACTTAAACCTGATCATGCCAATCGTCCGCTGTGGGCTTGTGCTGATGGTCGGATTTTCCTCGAAACTTTCTCCCCGCTGTACAAACAAGCCTATGACTTCCTCATTGCTATTGCTGAACCCGTTTGCAGGTATCGTTTTACCCAATTTATTGTAATTATATACGTTTGCATGTTTAAACCCTTGTGTAAGTGGTATGATACAAAAATTTGGAGTTGATAGCTCACAGCGGTATTAGCCCTTGTTTGAGCTCCATTATTTGAAAAAAAATTGATTTTGGAAAAGTTTTTTTTTCGGAGAATCCGTGATTAAAATGTAAGTAGAATTTTTGGGTTTATGTATAATAATATTTTAGGGGAATTTAAAAAAATGGCCAATTCCGTGCTTGTCAATTGAAAAGTGTCTAATTTTGATAATTATTACAAAAATGACCAATTGGTACCAAATTGTCTATTATACCTTCAATGAAAAATGGAGCAAATTTTTTTTTTTTTAAATTTGTCACGAATTTTGAGAAGAACACGTAGCTTTCAATAGAAGTTACATTAATGCTAGCTAATACCTAATGAATTCATTTTTTTTTATTGTCTATTAGATATTAATCAAGAATTTTGGGAAAAATGAAGAATATGAAGTAGAAAAGTCATTAACACTAAAAAAATATTATATGCTTCCAATTCACAAGAGAATCATATAATTAAATCTCATCTAAATTTGCAGTTGATTAGGCTTTCCACAATTATTGGATGAAGGTAATTTTTCTTTGAAATTTTGTTTTTATTGATAAGTTGTGTTTAATAGTTGTTATTTTTGACATTTCATGACGTTTTGACATTTTAAAAGTTGTTATCGATATTTGAAACATGTTTATTTGGCACTAACACCTCATTTGTTTAGAATGAGATTTCGTTCTGAATATAAGATTTCTCTATATTTCATAATGTTCTTGGCATTTTAAGTGTACTTTTCGACATTTCATAAATGTTTTATTTACCTACTTGTAGAGAGAAGTGAGCATTTAATGCATGATTGACATGATACTTTTTACAATAAGTAGTATAGGTTATGTGTCAAATTATTATTGGTCAATACAATTTTTAATTAAATAAATAATTTTGTCTTTCATTGTGGAATTTAAAATTGTTAATGAGGGTATTTTGGTCTATATTATGGTAAAATGGACATTGAAAAATTTTGGACATTTTTGCAAATGACTGTAAAAATGGACATTGCCATCTCCTCATTATTTTATTGATAGAATGTGTGGTTGATAAAAGAAGAGATAATTAAAATTTAATGGGGACCAAACATAGTTTAGTCTACTGCAAATGACTCAATAGTTGTTGTACTTCAGAAGAGAGGTACAACTGATATTGAGCTACTACACTTGCACTAGCTGGTTTATTGAATTCGAGTGTAATTGGAATAGGGTTTTGATATATGTATTTTCTGTTTTACAGGCCCGAGACAATGCATGAGTACAATTTGACGCCACACTCTCTATATGCTGCTGTGTCTGTGGGACTTGAAACAGAAACAATAATATCTGTTTTGAATAAATTGTCAAAGACGAAGCTTCCTAAAGATATGATTGATTTCATACATAGTTCTACTGCCAATTATGGCAAAGTGAAACTTGTGCTGAAGAAGAATCGATACCTAATAGAATCCCCATTTCCGGAGGCAAAATAGTTTGACCCTATTCATATTTTGGATTGATATATTAGAGGGCAAATCAGAAACATTTTTTTACTTTACCAATGAATGTTTGCAGGTGTTAAAAAGGTTGCTCGAAGATGAAGTCATAGCGCGGGCAAGAATATCATCTGAGGTACATGCGTAGGGCAATTGGTTCTCTGAATGGTTTTACAGTCACTTGGCATCTTCAAGTTTAATTGAATTTTGAAAATTCAAACAGTGGAGCTTTCCTTTCTTATTTGGCGCATGGCTCAAATATGTTGAATTCTGTTGGTCAGGGGGTGCACGGAAGCGATGGTTTTACTGTTGGAAAATCAGCAGGTGAAATAGTTGGTGGACATGATGAACTGCTAAATGAAGCAGAATTGGCTGCTGCAGCTGAAGAGAAAGAAATCCATTCATTTGAAATTGACCCTGCACAGGTAGGTTAATTAGTTCAGTCACAATTATCTTCTATTGGGATTTGTGCCATTTTCATCATTTTTTAATGTTGACGGCAGTTGTGATGATGCATCTTTCATTTCATTTATTGTGGACTTTACCGTGTCTGGGCTTCAACCTTGATTCTTTCAATATGTATGTATCTGTATTCTGTGCATTGTCTTGGAAACTTAGTCTGAGATCTGTTTATCCAATAGGTTTGGTTGGTTTGGATATATTTCTTCACTAAATGATATTTGGTGCGTTACTTTTCAAGAAATAATTGGAACTATCTTCCTTTGCGTCACATGTCAAATTAACCCATTTAAACCACTTACCAATAATCACATCCCCTAAAAAAAAAAAAAAAAAGAAACACACACACACACTATACATTGCTTGGCTAATCATTTGACCAGCAAGCTCATTGCTGTCACGTACATGCACATGCATTTGTATAAATGCTAGAGATGGTGAGTAAGAAAATTGCTTGGGCGTTCTTTTTAATAAGCAAGATTAGGGAGCTCTGTCATAATTCTGATAACAGTGCTTCTCTTGTTTCTTTGGCAAATTTCCTAAACTCTTTCTGAATGCTGGTAGTGTCTGCTGTTCTTACAATTTCAGAAACTACGTTGTTCTTGGATTTTTTGCTAAGATAATATATATATTAGGGCAAGCCAAAAATGAGAAATGATTGCTTGTTCTATAAGTAACTTTCACAATATTGCCTTACTGATTAACTACTGATCATATTCTATTAACGATTTATGCGTTGACAGGTTGAGAATGTGAAGCAACGTTGTTTGCCTAATGCTCTGAATTATCCCATGTTGGAGGAGTATGACTTCAGAAACGACACCGTGAGTTGCTTTTGATTTCTTTTTATCAACATGGTTAGAGCAAGTCTACCTATTATTTCACACAATTATAAAATTCTATTCTATAGTTCTGTGAGGATGATTGATTCTCATTGGATACTGCAGGTTAATCCTGATCTTGAGGTGGAGTTGAAGCCTCATGCACAGCCACGTCCTTATCAAGAAAAGAGTCTTAGCAAGATGTTTGGAAACGGTAAGGGTCCTGCCTTTGCCTGTTAACTTCTTTTGTTGTCTGCCAAAATGTGATTGCTTTTATGAATGCTATCACCTGCTTCTTGCCATGGTTGCTCCTTTTGTTTTATTTCGACCCTGTAATTTAAGTAATTTAAAGTTCATTGACAATGGGAGGAGCTCGAAAATGGTCTGGGAGCACTGGAAACTGAGAATGTAGTGGATGTTGACTTTCTTGTGCAAGTTTTAGTTGAGACAATATTATAGTTTTTATGAACATACTGTATATGCATCCATATAATATTTTGGACATATTGCATGCAGTTTGAACTTCATAGGAATAACCTTATTTTCTTCGGTCATGTTTGGCCTCTATGTTATTGACCTCCTTTATTCATTGTTTGCCCGGGGGTCGGTGGGGGTGTTATTCATACTTGCCATTCATTTTTTCCTAGTATTTGGAAGGAAGGGAAAACAATTGCCTTTTACCATTTATGTGTTTGGAATTCTGAACATTTCATGATAATCTCTATAACACGGACACTTCAATTAGGGTAGCATGTCTGTGCAATGGTCATTTTTTCTTTATAAAAAATATTATATATATTTTTAACTCAAATTTATTATTAAATAACAAATATGTACTCATATTTAAAAAAATTTGACAAGAAAAATTAATAATAAGTATAAAACTAAATTTATTCTTTATAAATGAAGAATTCGAAAGAATTTAATCAACGTATTGAAGACGTATCATGTTAGTACTTTTTTGAAAAATCACTTGTCGGCATGACCGTCACGTGTCCATGTTGGTGCTTCATAGATGATAACAGTACTTCATATTGGGTTTTACAATGCTTCCGTTTGCCATTTGTTGTCTTCTTTCCCCTCTCTCTTTCCAATGAATGTAGAGCACATTTAGATCTGTATATAACATTATTCAATTGCTTCTCTCTCTTGTCATTTCAGGTAGAGCACGTTCGGGTATCATTGTGCTGCCGTGTGGTGCCGGAAAGTCTTTAGTTGGCGTTTCTGCAGCCTGCAGAATAAGAAAAAGTTGCCTTTGTTTAGCTACGAATTCCGTGTCTGTGGATCAATGGGCTTTCCAGTTTAAGCTGTGGTCAACCATTAATGAAGAGCAAATCTGCCGTTTCACATCCGATAGCAAAGAAAGATTCCGTGGCAATGCTGGGGTGGTGGTGACAACATATAATATGATTGCTTTCAGTGGCAAACGTTCCGAAGAAGCTGAAAAGATCATTGAAGAAATAAGAAACCGGGAGTGGGGTTTGCTTCTCATGGATGAGGTAAATTCGTATTTGTGGAAGGATTAATTTTATCTATTTGGTATAAATGTGACAATGGGTTACTCGTCCTTTGACGTTTTAGGTGCATGTTGTCCCTGCTCACATGTTTCGGAAGGTCATCAGCCTAACAAAATCTCACTGCAAACTCGGGCTTACTGGTATGTGTTAAACAAAAAATAGCTCCATAGACAATTTAACATTTACCATTCGACATCCAAGTATATTTGCTGAAAAATGAAGGAGAATTTATTGCCTGGCTGAATTGCAGCAACACTTGTTAGAGAGGATGAGAGGATCACAGATTTGAACTTCCTTATTGGTCCAAAGCTGTATGAGGCAAATTGGTTGGATTTAGTGAAAGGAGGGTTCATTGCAAATGTCCAGTGTGCAGAAGTCTGGTGTCCAATGACGAAGGAGTTCTTTGCTGAATATCTGAAGAAAGAAAATTCAAAGAAGAAGCAGGTCTGTTGGGTTGAGGAAACATCATTTCAACCTGTAAAATTTTATAAATTCAGATGAGTTAATTCTAAAGGAGCGTACAATTGTTTTACTCCCTTGCCAATCTGCATGAATTCTTGTGTGCTTCTTGAACAGTCAATGGTGGTTAATTAAAACCATTAACTTAAAAATCCATCCTTGGCATGGCAGAAATGTCTGAAACAACACTTCCGCCAAATTGTCTTAAATGTTCCTATGAGTATGATCCTTTTTTTTTTGAATGTTAATAGGACTCTGTATGATGGTTGATTTTTCAGTGCTATTGATACATCTTTATAGGATTTTTTTGAAGCAATTTAACCAATTGTTGCTAGCAAAGTATAAAGTTCGTCACAAGAGTCTCTTGCGTCTCTGGACATTCTGTTTTGCATTTTTATTCCTTTAATGACACTTCTCTGTCTAACTTAATGAAGAACGAAGATTTATTTTTATTCAGTCGTGGAATCTTACTTCAAATGAAAATTTACTTAGCCTGTTCCTATTGAAATAATTATTCATGTTTTTTTTCCTTATATCGTATAGATCTGCTTCTTCTAACAACTTGGTTTTTCCTTATTATTTTTCAGGCACTTTATGTGATGAACCCTAATAAGTTTAGGGCTTGTGAGTTTCTTATTCAGTTTCATGAACAGCAACGGGGGGATAAGATAATAGTTTTTGCTGACAATCTTTTTGCACTAACTGAGTATGCAATGAAGCTTCGAAAACCTATGATCTATGGTGCCACAAGGTTTGTGTGTATTTATACTACTGTAAGAGATTTGATGTAGTTATGCTATTTTCACAATGTTATAATGGTCGCCTTGTCATTTTCAGCCATCCTGAAAGAACCAAAATCCTTGAAACATTCAAAACTAGTCGAGATGTTAACACCGTATTTCTTTCAAAGGTATAAATAGAATTTATTTTTTAACCCATGTTTGTCGTCCTTGAGTGTGCTTAATTCCACTGGCAACTTTGTTTATTCTAGCGGACACGATTGATTTTGGTTGGATGTTGTCTATTTTCTTCACAACTTAATGGCTTGAACCATGCAAGTTCTTGGGGTTTGGTAAATATGCTTGTGCATGCGCCATGGCTTACTTCCTCCTGGCCAATAAATGTGACCGTCTGTTTAGCCTTATACTACTGTCACAAGGAGTACTCGTGAATATGCATAATTTTTGGGACTCCATTGCACTCATTATTATGGATTGAAGATGGTTTCATGGTCATGGTCATGGTAAATGCTATATGTTAGAGAGATGCTTTGTGACAATCAGTTTAAACAAGGGACACAAGGAACTATATCTTAAATGTTTCTGCTATGATCATGATTCCATTTTGTTTCCCTTTAAAATCCTCAACATTAACGAGTCCAATTTATCACTTGGGGAAACTAATTGTTACTGTGGTATTTACAGGTGGGAGATAATTCTATAGATATTCCTGAGGCAAATGTGATTATTCAGATTTCATCACATGCTGGCTCAAGGCGTCAAGAAGCCCAACGACTGGGGCGTATTCTCAGGGCCAAGGTACATTCTTTAGCTTTCTGTTTCTCTCTGTTTGAATTTAATTATTTTGTCTGTTAATGTGATGACTGACATGTCATCTGCATATTTCTGCTTGAACCAATACTTGCGGTGATGTTGGATGTAGCATTACAGAGAACTGTAATGCAGATCAACTGAAGTTAGTGTCACCATCTGCAGTGTTAGGTATTGCCATCAAGAGACGTTGAGGCTTATCCAGTTCTGGATGTTCATTTGGTTTCTGAATGCACGACTCTATTAGTAAGCAATGCTAGTGAACCAAATGGCAAGAAAGGGCACATGTAGCTGACCCCAAGTTTATAGAGAGTGGAATGGGCTGGGAAAGTGTTAAGAATGTTCTTAGAATCTTATATGAGGTCCCATGTGCTGATTTATCAGATGGCATTTAGTGTAATGGGGGTAGTTTTGAAAAGAAGATTTGGGAAGTGGCTTATATTGAGAAATGTCATGGGGGATGTTCTACTTGAGATGGAGGGTGTTTGTTGTATATTATTAAAACATTTTGAATGTTTGACTGTAGATGATTTGTGCCTTTAACATCTTCCACCCCTCCACCACCCCACCTCACCAAAAAAAAAAAAAAAAAACGAAAAAAAAAACACCAAACACCCACTACATTCTCTTAGTTTTTGGATACTGCTTGTAATTGACATTCCAGTATAGCACAGGATTCTGTGGTTACATTAAGCCCTTGTTTGGGCTCCATTAAAAATGCATTTTTGAATATTAACATTTTGAAGAATGTGTGGTTAAAAAATAAGAATAAGTTTTGGGTTTATGTATAATATTATTTTATTGAAGAATATGTTTTTGAAAATAATAAAGAGAAAAATGTATTTTTGAAGAATGGAGCCCAAACAGGGGCTTAGAGTCATGGTGTATTCTAGCTTTAGTTTCTCTCTGTCCACATCTACAGTCATTCATGTGTGTGTGTTCAGTAATATAATGTCATTTAAGACGGAATCTCTCTTGCATAATGCAGCCGTTGTGGCTCATTATCAAGTTTGTTTTTCAATTGGCAGGGGAAGCCTCAGGACAGGATAGAAGGGGGTAAGGAAGAGTACAATGCATTTTTCTACTCCCTTGTATCTACAGACACCCAGGTGTGCATGTTTTCGCTTTCCAGGTTCTGTTTTTAAATCACTTTGTATGCTGGGATCTGTTTTGCTTAGCCGCATTGTTTTGATGCAGGAAATGTATTACTCGACTAAAAGGCAACAGTTTTTGATTGATCAAGGTTATAGCTTTAAGGTACAGAGCCTCTCTCGCATCTCCAGATTTAATGTTCTACTCCTTAACAGTGTTCTCAACTGTAGCATATTCCTCTTCTACAAATTTTCCTTTAATGACATCTTCAGATTGGATTAATGTTTGAGATGCATATTCTGCTTGGTTATGATTCTTCAACTTGTTTTCAGGTAATCACAGGCTTACCTCCTCCTGATTCAGGAGCCACATTGAGTTATTCTCGTCTTGACGAGCAGCTTGCACTTCTTGGAAAGGTTTGCATACTTGTTTTCTCTTTTATTAGTTTGAGACAAAAGTGCAATGAGTAACGAGGTCTCCCTGACAATACTGATAGTCTTATCTTTCTTTTATGACAGGTGCTAAGTGCAGGTGACGATGCAGTCGGTCTGGAGCAACTAGAAGAAGACACAGATGGCGTTGCCCTTCAGAAAGCCCGTCGCTCTGTAGGATCCATGAGTGCAATGTCAGGATCCAGTGGAATGGTATACATGGAATACAGGTATGAGTTTTATATAATCTTCACTTCAAATAATTTTCTTCCTTGTTGATTTACTGACAGATATTCATTTAATATGTACCATTATATGTTTAAATTGTATTGGGTGTCTAGTTTGGCAAAGCTTACAAGTGTATAAGTTGGTCGAACTCTATTTTTAACCCACTTTCCTTTGGTTCACAACTTATAAGCACTACTAAAGAAGCACTAAGATTATTTGAACTGAAAACCTGCCTTTTTGTTGTTGCAGTACTGGGCAGAAAAAGCTTCATGGGCAGTCAAAAAGCAGGCTCAAGGACCCGGTTAAGAGACACCATTTGTTCAAGAAACGTTTTGTTTAACTGCATGTTCAAATCTAATTAGTTATGAAGATATTGTAGTACTAACTTGTTTTTACTTTGTTGTTATTGTTTTACCGTGTTCCATATAATTACCTTTTTCTGGGTAAAAGGATTCTGAATTAATCTTGAGATTATTGCACGCAATCTACTACACATAATTTGATGTGATAATTTCCCAACTTCAAACAATTTTTTGTGTTGATTTGAGAAAGTGTAATGGGAGAGAGGATATATTTAGTAACGGGTTAAATTTCACAAACGGTCACTGAAGTTACGTCAAAATCACAAAACGGTCACCGAAGTTTAAAACTTGCACTAA
>CAIGRP010083545.1:0-10115 GCA_903798385.1 Fraxinus cuspidata
CAACAGATGTGATGTTTGCAGGCAGTTAAAATAGTTGCCTGCGTTGTGCAGGCAGCAAAAGCTGCCTGCACAAGTTACAAGATTTTATTTTTAAAATTTTATTATTATTATTTTTTAATGTATATATAATACGGGCCGGCTCGTGCGGCTCGGCGAGCCACACGGGCCCGCCCGGGCTAGGGCCTTTGCCCAATTTGGAGCTCGGCCCTGGCCTAGGCTCAGCCCCCACCGAGCTCGGCTCGGGCTTTTTTCGAGCAAAGCCCGAGCCGACGAGCTTTTTTGCCATGGTTAATTACAATCAAACGGACCCTAAATTTGCATTAGCAATATTGTAATCTACCCCCACCAAAATTACCATGATTGTTTTCATTGCCTTTCAGTTTCACCAGACTTGAAGCTACATATCTTTTTTTACTTTTATGAAAAATAAAACTTTCTTTTGCTAATTTCGAGGACGTTGCAGGCTGTCTTTTTTTTTTTAAGTTTAATTGTATTTTTTTATATATTAATATTTAGTTATTATTTATAATACGTATAAATTGTACAAATTTTATATACATTATAAAAAATTATACATTTGTAACGAATTTTAAAAATAAATAAATAAATAAAACATGAGTTGGTTCGGCACGCTGAGGCTTGAGCCGAAAGCTCGGGCCGAATCTCATTTTTTTTGCTGTGCTTTTGCTCGGTTCAGCTTGAGCTCAAAAAAACTCGGATCTATTTTACTCGAGTCGAGCCCGAGTTTTGAGTTTCAGCTCGTGGCTCAACTCGTTGACATGGCTACAATAGACATGGTATTGTACACAAAAACAAAAAGCAAAAACTTAAGAGACTATTCACTTCCCAAGTCGGCAAAGCCGAGATTTCAATAATGAAGAACTCCTCAACGGAACCGACGACTCAAAGGCAGCAGGTAAGTCACCGAAAGTTAGCATGCACAAGAACAATTTTCAGTTTGACCTTTGCTTGTTGAAATATGAACAATGTTTTGTAATCTTACCATGTACATTGTTGGGACGCCTCCTTATCTTGATGGAAACTTCAATTAGAGGCTTTATATAGAGTTAAATTTTACATTTTCTTTTGCTGGTATTGAGCCTAAGAAAGCTTCATTACAGAGTTTTCTAGTTTGAGCAGGAAGAGAATTTGTCGTTCTGTATATTACTACTCTTAAGGAATTTGATTTCTGGACTTTACTATTACTAATTTACATTGAGGATGGAGTGCAACAAAGATGAGGCCGCTCGAGCCAAAGAGATGGCGGAGAAAAAGATGGAGAAAAATAACTTTGAAGGGGCACGAAAGATTGCTTTGAAAGCCCAAAATCTTTATCCTGAACTTGAGAATATAACTCAGATGCTGGCCATATGTAATGTTCACTGCTCTGCTAAAATTGAGATTTGGGGATTTGAAAAAGACTGGTATAAAATCCTTGGGATTGAAAAGTTGGCTGATGAATTCACCATTGAGAAACAATACCAGCAACTTGGGTTTACTCTTCATCCTAATAAGAATAGATTTCTTGGTGCAATAGCTGCTTTTAAGCTTATTGTGGAAGCAAATTTAGCGCTCACATACCCAGTACAGAGGTATTCATTTGACCGTCAGAGTAGCTTTTCAAATCCTTTGTTTACAAAGCAACACGGAGTTCAAAGATTTAAAGTTTAAAATGTAGTGAATAAATGATTATTACAACTACAATATGGAACATAAACTCTTAAAGTGTAAAAATCGAACCAATGAACCCCAAGCTTCTTCAACACCACCAATTGAGTGTTATATGACGTTGAGCTCAGATTTTTGCCACATCGGATCATGCACCGTCGTCCACGAAAATAGCAATGGATATACCGAAAAATAAATCCACTGGAAGCCGCCAAGAATTTAGCTGGACATATGAATTTCTCTCACTTAGTTACCTTTTATGCTTTCTCTCTTTTGTTATATCAAGTCCAAGTGAAATAAGTGAAGGAGACTTGTAATTATAGAGTCAAAAGAACCATTTGAATTCAAATTTAAATATTATATTATGAAAGAGATATGGCTAGTATGATAATTGACCACAAGATTAAATTCAACCATTAAATTTAATCTATAGTCCATAATACACGTCAACTTGCACAATCATTTCAAAGTATTCAAGACAAATACTCATGTGCCAGTGTATTTAAGTGATTCACCTCACAAATCTTCACCTTGATTCACATATAATCCACCATCAAATTCCCCGATTACAAGTGCTATCCATTAGTGTAGTCTTATTTTACTATCATCGCTCACTCAAGTTTAGTACATGTACAATAATTAACCAATATCAATACTCAATACTGATAAACATTTGTTGAGTTTACTGACCGCAAGTACTTTTGTTCCAACATCTGAAGGGTTATCATCGATTGCAATTCTAAATAAAATAAATCATCATAAGTTAACTTCTTCCTAATGAAGTGATACTGCACCTCAATATGTTTAGAAAGTTTATGATAAACAAGATTTTTATACAACATCAATGAACTTTGGCTATAAAAATCATAATATTATCATTCAAGAAATTTAATTCACATAGAAGGCCTTTCAGCCACATGCATTCTTTTACACCTTCAGTTAATGCAACATATTCTGCTTATGTGCTGGAGAGTGTAACTATAGATTGCACTATGATTTACAAGTGATACAATTATCACATAAAGTGAAGAAGTATGAAGTGGTAGGTTTCCTCTGATCGTTACCCTCGCAAAGTCAGAATCTACATAGCCTTTTAACTCTAACTTATCACTTCACTTTTTAGACATTAAACCCCTTTTTAAGTTCCAGCTAGGTATCTTAACAACCATTTAAGTGCATTCCAATGAGGCTTATCTAGGTTAGACATAAACCTATTCAAGAAACAAATTGCATACGCAAAGTCCGGTCTCGTGGTAATCATAAAATACATTACAGACCCAATGGCATTAGCATAGGGAACATTGCTTATTTCATGCAATTCTTCTTCAATTTTAGGGCATTGTGCATATGACAATTCATGTGTATAGCTAATGGTACATTGACAGACTTATCAAATTTCATATCAAATTTAGTTATCACTTTATCCAAATAAGACTCTTGATTAACATTCATCCTATTTTCAGCCATATTCCTTTTAATAACTATGCCAATCATTTTTCTTACCTCTTCTAAGTCTTTCATGTCAAATTTTGATTTTAAAAGGTTTTTCATCTTTATGATTTTAGCTTTACTAGAACGAGCAAGCAACGTGTTATCCACATATAATAATAAATAAATTTCACAACCTACTTTAGAGTTATATAGACATGCATCAAATTCATTTATCTTAAAACCAATTTTAAGCACATAAGCATCAAATCTTTTATACCATTGCTTAGGACTTTGCTTAAAATCATATAAGGACTTTCTAAGCAAACACACAAATTCTAATTTTTCCCTCATCTCAAACCCTTGAGGTTGAGACAAGTAAATTAATTTAACTAACTCCCCAAGAAGAAAAGTCGTATTAACATCTAGTCACTCCAACTCCCAATCATACTGGACAACTAAGACTAATACTAACCTGATAGTTTTATACTTAATAACCTGATAGACTATTCCCTCTCTTTGAATAAATCCATTCGCAACCAACCTAACTTTATATGTTAAAGGGTCTTTAGGTCCTACTTCTTCTTTCAACTTGTATTCCATTTAAAATGGACTACCTTTTTATTATTTGATTTTTCAACAATTTCAAAGTTTCATTTTTGTTTCGAGACCGGATCTCCTCTCTCATAGCCTTTTCTCCAATTTTCAAAATTTTTACAAGTACCCACTTCCTCAACTGAAGCATGTTCAGCTGATTCCAAGGTTTCACCTGAAACTAAGACAAATTCCATCAAATTTGAATAGATGTATTTCTTATTGGGCTTCACTTGTCTTCTTTCCCCATCCCTCACTAACTGTTAGTCATCCAAATTAGTACATGTAGATGTTTCTTGATTACTGACAGCTGTTTTAGGAATTTTAAGTTCTGGTTGTTCTATCACTACTTCTTGAGGTTGAATTTCACTATCATCTGGATGATCATCTAATCTCTTCACCTCAAACTCCATCTTCTTTCCAGTAGAAGATTCCCCCTTTTTTCCCCTTCCTTACACCTACCTTTTCCTTTTTTTCTTTTTCACCCTCCTATCTTTTATCATCATACTTCATCAATTAATCTCTGAACCCCTCACTATGCTTTTGGTTCTTAATTTTAGCAAGTAGAACACCGTGCCTCTTTGTTAAAAAGAGGATGTCCAATCACATTACCTACGACTAATGCATTGTATAAGTGGAACAACCAGCAAGCGATGGATTCCAATTCTGACTGTCTATGTTTTTAAGGCAATGCATATCAAGCTAATTGAACTTCACATCTCTACTGTTAATAATCTTAATGCACTTCACACCTAAAACCCACAATCTATATCATTTCACTCCTTTTGGATAACCTAACATGACACACTTAGTAGCCCTAGGGTCCAATTTGCCATCAACCTGATGTGCATAAGCCACACAATCAAACACTCTAATATGTGACAAATCTGGGGTTTTTTCAGACCACGACTCTTGGGGAGTCTTGAAGTTAACAGAACTAGAAGGTAGCTTATTTATCAAATAGGCAGCAGTACACACGGCTTTACCCCAGAAACCTTTAGACAACCTTGAACTAATCATCATACATCTTAACTTTATCTATTGAAGTTCGATTCATCATCTCCGCAGCCCAATTTTGTTGGGGGGTATGTCTCACAGTCATGTGCCTCATTATACCTTTCCCTTGCAGAGATTATCAAATTCAAAGTTGCGAAACTCTAAACAATTGTCTGTTCTAAGAGTTTTCACACCCTTTTCCATTTGATTTTCAACTAAGGCAAGCCAAGACTTAATTTACTAAAATTTTAAAATTTGGAATTAAGGAGATACACCCAAACTTTTCTCCAGTGGTCATCAACAATGGGCAAAAAAAATTTGTTCCCTTCATGTGTGGGATTTTTTCTAGACGCCACAAATTTGCATGAATGTAGTCCAATGATCTCTTAGTACTGTGTTTACCTATCCTAAAACTAACTCTGTGTGACTTTTCTAGAACACATATCTCACAAAAACTTAAAGGTGTAACACTATCCTTACTAAGTAAATTTTGGTCACTGAGATATTTCAATCCATTGTTCCCAAAGTGTTTCATCCTCTTGTGCCAAAGATCTGATCTATCTTCACAGATAGAAGATAATGTCGACTTCTTGCTGCCTAAGGCTTCACCTTGAAGGATGTATATCTCATTCATCTTGGAACCTTTCGTAACCACTAGAGACCCTTTACAAATCTTCAAAGTACCAACGTGAGATCTGAACTAATAACCTTCTTCTTCTAGAGTGCCTAAGGAAATAAGATTATTTGCTCGGCCCGGGACAAACCTAACACCTCTAAGGGGTCTAATAATGTCATCATGCGTCTTAATAGCAATATCACATACTCCCTCCACATTGTGTGTACAATCATCCCCCAAGTATACTTTCCTATAATTCACATCACTGTAGTTATAGAAACAAAACTTAACAAGACACATATAAACAGTGGCACCTGAGTGTAAAATCCACTTAGTATCAAAATTAATATTAAAAATATTCATGACATGTATGTTATTACGGGCATGATCTATATTAGTGTCAAAATCTCCTGGCACGGTGTGTGCAAAATTTTGAATCTTCAATCGACCGTTGTGTACAAAATTTTGATATTTTCAATTAGTTAGAAATAGTTAAAAAAATAATCACAACAATCACTAACATTTATTATTTATTTCCAATCAAATTGAAGTTATGAATAATTGAATCAATTGTTAAATAGTAGTCCTCATGGGAACGATATCAGAATTCATAGGTCTACCTACACTTGTGGGATATAAAAATCGACAACACATGTCTATCATACATGAAAATAGTATGCTTCCATTAAATAAAAAATGTTATTTAGTCCCATTGAGATTATACCACATAGACTGGGGTTATAAACCGCTAAATAGTATTATTATAAAAATCAATATTAATCAAGGCTCCCAATGATCCTATCAGGGACACGTGCTAATTAATAAAATGTAAGCTTTAAGATAACCATGACTTTCTTAGCCAGTATCGGATGGCTTAGTTAAGCGCTCAAGTATTAACTCATCACACTCATAACAAATGCAATATGAGAGTATGTGTAAATTAGAGTACACATAAGCTACTAACATCATACATGTGGGGATTGATATTAGCGTAACAGTTTAACTTGACCACCTGATATGTCAACACAAGATCATTAATCCAATATCACTAAAGTACCTATTTGGCCCATATACTTGAGAATTACATATTCACAGATTCATCAATCTCATACAATATAAACTTTCTTACTATCAATCAAAATTATACAGTACTTGCATATCATATCAAATTGATACAGTACTTGCATATCATTTCAACATTTTGATGGCCAAATATTACAAAACTTAGATTCTAATGTAGAGTATCGTGTGACAACGCAAGAAACTTATGTATAAAAAACTCATTGATTTTGCATACCATGTTCTCACGCTTTCATATGCGCTACTCTAATCTGATTGTTTTAGCTAAAGAAATAGCGACCATATCATTACGCATGGAAAACCCAAGAATTCATCAGCAGATGGAGCAAAAATAGTCAAAACACCATTAACAAATATGTTAATCTTTCTACTATCAGGGTTGATAAGATCAAATGAACCCATGTCTTTAATTCAATTTTCTGCCGTCACTGTATGCGTCCTTTCAAACAATGGATTATCAAAAGGACTATGGACCTTAGGAAAATTGGATAATCAATAAGTCACACCACATTGAGAGTCGAAGAATTAATGATCGATATCACAATTTTTTCCTTTTTATAGCACCTCCCGTTCTCCAAAAATTGACAAATTTTAATATGTAGAGGAAACCACAATATGCATGTTAAAAAGATTCGCCCTGGTCATTTAGGCAATTATCAATAATGTGCTAGAGTACCTTGAGGAAGATATGCTCTTTCGTAGGTACGAATAGTTTATTAAATACCAACCACAAATGCACCAGTTATTTGATGTAATAAGAATTATGCGGTCATGATATTCAATTAACTTTTTACTGCTTGGAGAACTTTGTTTTTTCGATTTCGACATGTTACAATTTCATATTGTACTATTTCCACAAATAAATGGCTTAACGCTGAAGGAAAAAAAAGGTTAATATTGGTGGTAGCAGGCACAAATCTTGGATTAAGTACTAAAACGTTGAATCTTTACTGCACAATTAGATATCCGATGTTGGGATTGAGGGGTTGTTATCGAATGTGAGAAACGCGTAGTTCGACCCTAACAAACCTAAAGGTGGGTGAATAGGTGTATAATGCGGAAATTCTTTTCTAGATGATTAAATATTCAAGTTATTTTAGTCCCAAGTTTGAATACTGCAGTTTATATGATCAATTAATAAACAAAGTCAAAGCAGTAAATCAACACCAAGATGATCACGAAGAAACCCAATTGGGAAAAACTCTGGGCACTTTGTCAGGCAATCTACTATAAACGATTTATAACTTAGAGTCTACCAGACTAGACGACGCCACGCACTATCTGATCTCCTGACTGCAATTCTCACAGTTCTCCTGGATTTTCGTGCTCCTGCACCAACTCTTAGCTGTAAGTGTAAAGCTCTCATGGATTCTACTCTCCTGCAGCAACTTCTAGCATTGTCGAATAGTCTATCTCTAGTGAATCAATGAAGAACGACCCGTTCTTCACAGACAAGAACTCCTGTCAACTTCCCTCAATCTTTAGAATTCTGACTAGATGTAGAGGAAGTAGTGGTTTGGTATTTGAATTATAGGAACGATATTTCTCTCATCAAAACAATCACAATGGATGGAGGTTGAACGATGGAATATGTTAATTCTCTTACAGATGAAGCTCTCTCAATATTCAACCAACTCACCCAAAGCGTTCATACGCGATTATAGGAACGATATTTCTCTCATCAAAACAATCACAATGGATGGAGGTTGAAAGATGGAATATGTTAATTCACTCACAGATGAAGCTCTCTCATTATCCAACCAACTCACCAAAAACGTTCATATGTGTTATGGTATTTATAGGTAGGTTATGAACGAATGGGCAGGGGAAAAAGCCTTTAAATCGTGAAATAAAATTTTTCGGACAACACTGTCGCTCGAGCGAGAGCTCAGCGACAGTATGTCGCTCGAGCTAAGGAGGGACGACAGTTCAGCGATCATGTTTCTGCTTTTGTAGCTCGAGCCAAACCTTGACGACAGTCTAGCGAAAATCCGCGCCGTTTTTCCTCATTTTGCCATTCTCGAGCCCTAAACCTAATAACTCTATTTTCAATAATATTGACTTTTTAAACATGGTACAATTCAATCCTTTTTGTTTACAGAATTACCAATTACAAAACATTTAAAACCTAACAGAATGATAAAGTATTTTAAACACTTCCAACAATTTTACCCAGATCATTGGTAGGACAACATTTGACGTATGTTTTGAATTGAACTTTAAGAGGTTAAAAAGAACATTTCAAAACCCAAAAAAAATTGAAAATTTTAGAGAATATGTGCAATTTTCACAAAATTTTAGGGTTGGGGTGTGGCGGTGGAGCTAAATCTTGAAAGAGTGTAATTGGCAATAGTATAGGACATTAGTATAGGACAAAAATCCTAGGCTAATTAATAACAAAATTGATGTCGAACAATTTCTTTTTTAGCGAAATACCATGAAAGCTTAATTATATTCTGATCCATGTTTGAGTTGTATTATCTAAAAAAAAAAAATTCTTTTTTTTTTCAAACTCTTTTTTAATAACATTCTCCCAATAAAATATTTTGTACGCAATAAAAAAAATTCTCATTTTTTACTCATACATTCTACAAAAATCTCATACATTCTACAAAAATTTACTATTATAAAATTTATTTTCACTAAAAAAGTTGAGGCTCAAATAAATGTGACTGTTTTAATATTGAAAAAGGATTTAAAAATAAAAATAAAAATACACCCACTATATATAGTCTATGCTTCTGTTAAATTAATTCACATTTACATACTACGTTTTGCATAATGATTACAAAAAGTGGTGTTTATTAAAAAAATTACAAATTTGAGATTATAAATAGTTGAATATACAAAATTACCTTTTATTGAAATAATGAATCGCACCCCTATATTTTACTTTATGTAACGTTTTGCATAATATTTTCTAACTATTAAATTTTCATTAAATATTATTTTCTTTAAAGGGTGATTTTTTGTATGTAAGTTATAGAATTTATCTTCTTTTCCTCTAAACTCTTAACAAAAAATCAATTAAATTTATGTTTTAATAAGTTGATAAATATTGATAAATATAGAAAATAATTAAAAATACTTGCTCGCTATCTTCTAATTAATTATTTGTATTCAATGAATCTAAATTTAAAAAAAATCAATTAAAACAATTTTTTATATTAGTTGTTATTTTGTAACTAAAATTTATTTTTTTATTAATTTTAAGTTGGTGTATTACAACTTATAATAATTTAAGAATGCATACATAATTTTATTGAAATTTTTTGCGGATGATTTCTTTTTCTGTGAGAAAGTTTCATAAAAGAGAAGAATATACAATATAATTAACTATAGATAAGTTTTTTAACCAAAAAATGAAAATGAAAAAAAAAATAAAATTGTAAATGATGCTGTTTGAAGATTGAACTAAAAAGAAAAACTAATTGAACTTTTGAAGAATAAAAATAATTGGTAGATAAAGTGTTACATAATGTAATATAAATAGTGTGATTATAATGTATTGTCTAATTAATTTTTTAAAAATGATAAAATTGTAAATTTTCTTAGCAAAAGTTAATTTTGTTACTCTACTGTAAAATTAATGTAGTATGTAAAGTATAAGCACCCCCCCCCCCCCCCCCCCCCCCCCCCCCCAACAAAAAAAAAAAAAAAAAAAAAAAAAAAAAAAAAAAAAAAAAAAAAAAAAAAAAAAAAAAAAAAAAAAACCACCGGTATGAACCCGCCA
>CAIGRP010083546.1:0-32387 GCA_903798385.1 Fraxinus cuspidata
TAGCCTTATCTCCCCAAGAACCCCCTGTGAGCGCATCTTTAGAAGGAGAAGAGAGCCAAATTCTAACGTTTGGGAGCAATGTTGAAATTGATCTTCATCATCGAAAGCGGGAGCGTTGATATTATCTGAACAAAGGAAATTTTAGGATAAATTGGCAGTTTATTTGTTTTCTAATTAGGCAGAATATTTTTTCTTTTTCTCTTCCAACCTTGTATCATAAATTGATTGTATTATTGTTGAAATCATTGCTCAATATATAAAAATTCATTCTAATCGGGTCTTCATGGTATCAGAGCTAGGTTTCCTAACCTAGCAGACTAATGGCGGAATTCCCACCTACCAACTAGGAATCCACAACGTCTGATACTTCCCAATTCGAAGTAGAAGCTAATTCCCCATTCGTCTTAAATGGAATCAAAAACTCCTTCCAACTCACATTGGAAAAACTTCATAGAAAGAACTTTCGAGAGTAGGCACAATTCATAAAATTAGTGATCGATGGAAAAGGGAAATAAGGATACCAGACGGGGGAATTCCCACCTGCTAATTAGGAATCCACATCTTAAACTTCCCAATTCGAAGCAGAAGCTAATTTCCCATTCGTCTCAAATGGAATCGAAAACTCTTTCCAACTCACAGTGGAAAAACTGAATGGAAAGAACTTTCGATAGTAGGCACAATCCATAAAATTATTGATCAATGGAAAAGGGAAATAAGGGTACTTGACCAAGGATATGAAGAAGCCAGTCGATGCAAAACTTCTGTTAAGATGGAATTTTGAAAATTCCATGGTAACGGCATGGCTTATGAATTCCATGAAATCGTCCATTGGAAAAACATCTCTTCCTTCCCACCGCAAAAGATGTCTGGGAGGCTGTGAAAAAAACATACTCCGGTTTTGAAGATTCTTCGCATATCTTCGAGAAAAAGGCACAGTTATGGCAGACAGAGCAAGGCGCCAGGGATGTTGCAGACTACTGCATGGAGATGATCTCCCTGTGCCAGGATTTAGACCTTAGTAGCGACAAAGATTGGAAGTGCCTAGACGATATCACTCTATATAAGAAGTAGGAGAACTAGAGAGTATATGAGTTCCCTGCGGGTTTAAATAGGGAACTCGACGATGTCAGAGACCGGATATTGGGTCAGCGACCACTGCCCTCCACTCGCGAAGTGTTCTCCGAGGTTCGATGTGAAGAGGTGCGCCGGCAGGTGATGATGAAGGAGATCTCCGGAGACGCGTCTTCTGCCTTAGCTGCTAGTGGGTCTTCGAATTATGGGCCAAGATACGCCACTGGGTTTGGAAATATAAATGGGCCTGGATCTGGATATTTTAAAATACATGGGCCTACTGGGCCCAGGTCAAATAATAATTCTTCTAGTCGATTTAGGCCGGCTGGACTTGGAGGAGAAAATTTGGGTCCATCATCAAAAGACAGTATTGATGGATCCAATTAAAATTGCAGGGACGACCCTGGTGTGAACATTGTCGTAGGTTGGGACATAAAGAAGACATTTTGGGAAATTCACGGAAAACCCACAGATTGGAAACCAAGAAAAAATATTAGGAGCCAGGGGTGTATCAATCTGTAACCGTAAGTAACCAAAGTTCTAGTGATGCTTTCAATTCGGAACAATTGGAGCAACTTTACCAAATATTCTCAAACTTTCAAAAATCTGGTCAACAGTCCTCTAAAGGTCCTTCTAGTTCTCTTGCTCACAAAGGTAACTTTCTTAAAGCTTTAAGCACCTCACAATCTAAAACCACCTGGATTATTGATTCTGGTGCGTCCGATCACATGACAGACTCATATCACCTATTCTCTTCATACACTACTTGTGCGGAAAATATTAAAGTAAAAATTGCAGATGGATCACTCTCACCTAAAGTAGGAAAGTGGAGTATTCGAATTTTTGAGCCCATAACACTGCAATATGTACTTCATGTCCCAAATTTGTCTTGTAATTTGTTATTTGTCGGTCAATTGACTAAAAATTCTAATTGTTCTGCTAACTTCTTTTCATCTTACTGTATCTTTCAAAACCTTTCATTGGGGAAGACGATTGGCAGTGCTAAGAAGTTTTGAGGGATTATACTACTCTGAGGAAACTGATATGAGTAAATCAGGTCATCTTTTAGGTTGTAATTTTGCATCGATCTCTAAGGATAGTGAACTTTTGTTATGGCACAATAGATTGGGTCACCGTAGCTTAAAATACTTGAAACATGTATTACCTTCCATTTTCATTAATAAAACTTCTATTGAGATTCAATGTGAAAGTTGTTAATTTGCAAAACATAAGCGTACATCCTTTCCTACCTCCATATACAAATCATCTAAACCTTTTGACATGATTTACAGTGATTTATGGGGTCCTTCTCGCTACCCTAACCGTACCCAAACGAAATGGTTAGTCACACTTATAGACGACCACACTCGGGTATGTTGGGTTTACCTCCTAAAAGAAAAAAATGGATGTCCGCTCCGTCTTCATAAATTTTCACTTTGATTCAAACCCAATTTCAAACACCACTCCAAATTCTGCATACTGACAATGGCACAGAATATTTCAACGCTACATTACAAGAATATCTAAAAAGATATGGGATAGTTCACCAAAGCTCATGTGTTCACTCACTCCAATAAAATGGAATTGCCGAACGGAAAAATAAACACCTACTCGAAGTTGCACGTGCTCTCATGTTTACTACAAATAGGCCAAAAACGTTCTGTGGGATGCCATCCTAACCTCTACTTATCTGATCAATCGAATGCCTAGCAGAACTCTCTTTCGACTCACCCATACAAAGACTCCAAAACCACTTCCCAGCTTCACACCTCACTTCCAATCTACCTCTCAAACTATTTGGAAATACTGCTTTTGTACATATGCACTTCCATCTTTGAAATAAACTTGAACCACGTGCAATCAAATGTGTGTTCCTTGGATTCTCACCTACACAAAAAGGCTAAAGGTGCTATGACCCGTCTACAAAAAAATCTATGTCAGCCTCACATGACCTTCTTTGGGAACACACCTTACTACAACAAACCTCATCTACTAGGGGAGTATAAAGTGAAGATGATCATGATCGGTTTCTCAAATCGGGAATTCTTAAGTTGACCTTTCCCCATCTGAACTAGTACATATAGAACTGGTCAATCTACCTCCTAATGTGCCAGAGGAAACTTGAATTCAGGGAGAGATGTAAAAAAATATAGTGACAAAGAGGTATTGGTTTACTCAAGGAAGCCAAAATTAAAGTATAAGGAAACTCTTACATCTGAGGCACCAAGAGAGTCGAAACCGGTGATAGGACCCGAGGAAAATCCATCCAATGAATCTCCGGATTTGAATCTACACATTGCTATCAGAAACAAACTCGGTCATGTAATCTCAATCCCATTTCAAAATTCATATCTTATAATGCTCTATCTACAAAGTTCCGTACTTGTACTGCTAACCTTGATACAATAGAAATCTCACTGAATATTCATGAGGCCTTGAAATCACACAAATGGAGAAAAGCAGTAATAGAGGAAATGAATGCTTTGGAGAAAAATGAAACGTGGGAAGTGGTAGACCTACCGAAAAGAAAGAAACCTATAGGCTGCAAATGGGTCTTTAACATAAAGTACAAGGCAGATGGGACAGTAGAACGCTATAAAGCACGTTTAGAGCAGCTGCACAAGGAATATGTGAAGGTTTATGGATAAAGAAACTTTTGGAAGAACTGAAGTTGGAATGGAATTTCCAATCAAATTATATTGTGACAACAAAGCAG
This sequence comes from Fraxinus cuspidata, assembly GCA_903798385.1. Classification (NCBI taxonomy): domain Eukaryota; kingdom Viridiplantae; phylum Streptophyta; class Magnoliopsida; order Lamiales; family Oleaceae; genus Fraxinus; species Fraxinus cuspidata. The sequence goes on from CAIGRP010083546.1 coordinate 3,788, forward strand.
GGATCAACATTTCTCTCAATCCAATGCAATATGATAGAACCAAACATGTAGAAGTTGACAGACACTTTATCAAGGAAAAAGTGGATGAAGGAATTATTGCATGACATATATTCCAACAAAAGAGCAAACGACAAATATCTTCACCAAGACAAATGTTTGACGACTTTAACCGCAAGTTGAACTTGGTCAACATCTATAGGTCAACTTGAGGGGGAGGGTAGAAAACATCAAAGTATGGAAGAATATCATATATGGAAATTATGATTAATAGAAAACTTTTATTTTAGTATAAATTGACAGTTTATTTGTTTTTCTTATTTGGATGAATATTTTTCCTTTTTCTCTTCCAACCTTGTACTATAAATTGATTGTATTATTGTTGAAATCATTGATCACTATATAAAAATTCATTCTAACCGTGTCTTCAGTTATTGTCGTTATTCTCGATAATATGTCTACTCTAGTTTTGATCTCAATAGTGTGATCTTGTTTCAAGGTTTTGCATTTCTCAACGAACTTTGAAGTTGATTCTAAATCTTTCTTTTTCAAGCTTTGCTCTGGCACTTAAAATTCTCTTCTCAGATTGTCCAATATTAACTTCTTCTGAAATGGCATGGACGGCTTTAACTGTAGAAGACGTGGAATCTAAATCAAGCAATTTAAAAATTCTCACTTTCCATGAATGAGAAGTTTTCCTGCCTAATCATTCACCAACCTGGCAATAGATGCATGCCAATTTCTATTTTAGTTGTTTTATATCTTTGCTTGGAAAGGATTTTGTTCTAGCCGTGGTGTTCTAAGAATAGGAGAGAGAATCAGCAAGGTCTTCACAGGCAATTTGATGCTATGGTGGATGGTGAAGTCATATACTTCTTAATAAGTTTAGTCTTCCTTCCTTGCCAAGTTCTTTCTGGATGCAATTGGTAAGAATCTGTTATTTGCAATGTGATACCATCATGACAGGCCTTCCAACAAAATTTTCAACTTGACATTGACCATCAAGAAATTTTGGCACTCAAAACATTGCTCCTAGGAGTGACACCAATTTAAGAACATGTAAGTCACTCAATTTAAGAACACCATAGTCCTTATGGAACTTCCAGTGTTCTCCAGTATGCGTATAAAACAAAGGTTAAGATCCATAGGCTCCAATAACCAAATTGGTTCTCATAGAGCCTGGCTAGATAGATTTCGTGGTGTGACTTGATGTGGATTAAGTGGTAATGAGGTTGGAAGGTTTGAGAATAATTTTGAAGAACAGTAGGTTTAGTGGAATTTGGAGGTGGTTTTGGGTGCTAATGCCTAACAATAGTACGTAGAATACTTTCCGGTTTATTATTAGAATTAAAAGGTTTTTCCTTCTTGAAAAATGACTTGAACTCTAAATAGGAATCTTAAAGATCCGAAGTTTTTATTGCTAAAGATTAGTCTAGATCAAATGTGACTCTCTTTAAGCAAGTAAACCAGTTAATTACAATTAAAATACGATCCATGAACTGTGAATGTAAATTCATGCCCAACAATAATTAAAAGACCAAATATAGCTTTGAGTTTTAACATAATAAATACTACATAATAAAGCTATAGTGGCTTAATTGATTAACAGAACAACGTGTTTCATTCTAAAATCACTAAAATTTGTATATGAGATATCTTCTAGTTGCATGATCCATCTCTAATCTTGTCCCAAGAACGAAATCCACATTTTTGGCATGTGACACCCGTTTCACATTCACTCATTCTCATAATAACGGCTCAAGACAATTTAGCGACTTGTAAATTATTTCCCCATTTTTAAAATTTTGAGTAAGAGAATTCTATATCCTCAAAATGATTTATGGAATAAAAAAAAAAAGATGTCGATATCTAAATTCCTCATATAATATCTGCAATAAAAATATAATAGTTTCTTAGATACATTTTTAAGGAATTCTACTGTTCTGTTAATTGGATTTAGCATCCTCAATGACGAAAATTACACTATCTGAATCTGATGATTATTAGTATCCTTAGTAAGTGATATAAAATGTCCATAAACACTTTTAGTGGGGTAGGAAAGGCATTATACACCCCTCTCATCAATCCTCATACTTGATACAGCAGCCCAAATAACACCCAGATGAGTTCCATTGTACAGAACTAAACTAGTTTACGTTGCTCATGTATTCATAGAATTTCCCACCATTGTGAACATCACAAGGATAAATCCCATAATGTATGAGTAACTAAAGTAACCTGGCTCAGTAAAATGGCAGGGTTTTCCTCTCTTAACTCCGGAACCAATTGCGTTTCAGATGGTTGAACAGTTGCAAACCTTAACATCATGCTGAAAATTATTCGTTATTTTTATTCAAATAATCAAGTATAAAGTGAATTTTATTTAAATAATTAATTACTTTTTGAGAACTAAATTAGCAATTATGTTTTCAATAAATAATAAATTTTGATATAGTTTGTTTGTATAAGTGCTTGTCTGATAAAGCTTTTGTTTACTAAAATGTTGGTCGAACTTCATTTTTAACCACACATTATAGGACCCACAACTTTTATTCACTTTTTTATCCAAACATTTCCTAGGACTCGCTCCTTATTATCTACCAAAAGCTATACCAAACATACACTAAGTCCTAACCTTCGGCTGGAGTGCGCGGTTAGGAATTGGTTTTAGAGCCAACCTTTGATTCTCAAATAATCATTATTTGTTTTCAAGTGTTGGAGAATCTAAGAAAAATTGATTACAGAAAAATTCTTACCATACGACAGTAGATTTGAGAAAGGTTTATTAGTACAAAACATCGCTGCATTTGGCCTTTAGTATGCAAAATGTCACTACGTTTCAATTTTTTGCATTTTCACCCATATTTTTATGTTTCATTGTGGAAATCACCCTTTTGTCCATTTGATGTTAGTTCTATTGTTACATATACACTTGGACTCAACTTTATTTTAAAATAAAAAGGACAAAATGGGCAGATCAATTCGAGAGATAGAGTATTCTTCCCACCATAAACAGAATATTCACAGGTAAAAAGAAATTAAGCAGTAATATATTACGAAACTCTAAAATGGTAGCAAGCATAAAGATTAATCAAACAGACGAAGCAAAATCAACTTTTTGAATTTGAAATGTTGTGTGTAAAATCGTAATTTTAGCGCGTTTATTGTTTGAAGTCCATTGTTCATCATCACCAAGGCTGATCCATTTTCCATTTTCTAATTGTCTACATTTCAAAGGATTTTGCGTAAAACATCCCTATGTTGTGAAGGATTTTGCGAAAAGCGTTCCTACGTTGAGTTTTGCGCAAAACGTCCCTACGTTTCGTGTATGTGTAAAAACTGTCCCTATCTTATCATGTAAACATGCTGTCCAATACAGCAACTTAGCACACTGATCAATCACAAGAACCCAACGTATTGATCAAATTACAATTTAAAGACAGCAAATCAAATTCATAAACTTGAGACATCAATTAACACAACAAATACAACTATTAAACAAAAATCGAATAATAAAACTTAAGAGAATGAAATCACAACCAAAAGAGTTCATATGATTATATATTATGTTCAGGATTTAGCAACAAAAGATCACAACATTCAGACATGTTTTGGTTCTTATTTTGTTCATCATTCACACACATCAACAAAAGAAATTTACAGGCCAACCTTCAATGCACTACAAGTGCATTCAAAAAATAAAATAAAAATTATTGACTATCCTTAATTAGGTGATGGTGGTAGTGCACAAATGCACTGTTAAAAAAATGCGAGAAATTACCTTCTCTAGTTCGCCAACTGTATGCATACGGTAGCCCACGACAGATGACAAATTTGAGATGAATGGAGGAAGGGGAGGATGGGAATGGGTGCGAGAGGGACGTTAAGGATTGAGATTTCGAAAGGAAACCATGCGTGTCCGTGTATGTTATGTTGTTCCGGGAAAAAAACTCTCTTTTTAAAATAAATAAATAAATTGAAGCGACCTGACCATTTTACTCTTCTTGTCTTAAAATAAAATTGAATTCAGGTGTGCATTTAATTGTAGAACTAACAGTAGATGGATAGAATGACAGTTTCTATAATGAAACATGGAAATATGGGTGAAAATGTAAAAAATTGAAACATATGGACGTTTTGCACACTATAGACCAAATATAGGGACATTTTGTGTTAATAAGCCATTTAAGAAGCAATACACTGGTAACTTTTTCAGATCTTGTTTTTAACTTAGCTAATTATCAACAATCAAAATACCCATTTAATCCTAGTTAATTAAATTAAATTATTTTCTATTACTTTTATTTTGTAATTTAAAAAATTTTGAGATTATAATTATAATTTTTCATTTTAATATAGTCTTAGCAAAATATTTGATAATATTACGAAATGTAATAAAAGTAAAAGTAATATTACGATACTTTCAATGGTAATAATTATAATATAAAAGGATATCACTATAATCAATACTATTTTTGCAATTGTACATTATAGACAACACTAAATGGTTTTTATTTATCCAACGTTTAAATTCTAATTTTGAAAGCATATAGCAATTTTGAAATCTTATCAAACATTTAATGGATTCTTCCCGTAATTGATTCTTGTTTGAGCACAACAAAAGCCGATTCTCTAAATAGCAAAGAATTAGCAAACCAACCTAAGCCTAAGCGTAGGCACATAGACGACCAAACACTGCATATCAAGGTTATTTCCTAATAACTAGGGTATATGTGACACGAGAGGCCATCCCCTCAAGATGTTAGATGTCTTATTGCACTAAAAAGGAAATATGATTGACAAGATGGGATGAAACAAAACGAATAAATTCGCACCTCCTAATAATTACTAATAAAATTTTAAGTTCTTTCCTCTTAAAGAGAATGAATAAAATAATTTAGTTGAAGTGTAACGATCATTCGTCTAAAATGCATATATCCCATAAAAGATCACATTCTTCTTATCCGACAACACATGGATGGGAACTGCAAACGGTCATTGTATTGTCCCTTGACATAACAATCTTAAATTGTAAAGAATGTTCTAATATGCAAGTGAGATAATAGTCAATGTTTGGTATCAATTAAAATCTAGATTTCAATCTAAGTGAAAGTTAATAATTAATTTAAATCACATATTTTATAGATCTCACAACTTTTTAATCATACATTTAATCAATTTCTATCAAAATGTATTAAAAATATAATTTTAATCCAAAAAAAAGCATAAATAGACAGAGAAGTCGGAAGTCATAAAAAATTGTTGGCGACATAATTTTAAGATGAAAGACTCAGGTTCTAGATAGAGTTTTATTTCCCATCTGAGCTTGACAATCAAAGTGACAGAAAATTTGACTCATAATCCAATTGGAGTTAAATGGATACCGTGCAGGTCAAATCAGGTGTCATCCAAAGTGTTAGAACCAACAGGATGAGTAAAACCCGGAAATTATCCCAAAAAAGTTGATACAAAATTTGATAATTTTATATTATCCATAGAATCTACCATTTTATGATGGCTCTATGATTGTTAGTTTTTAACATGCTTGCACATATATGGTAACGTCTAATCTAAAATAAACTGTCTCCAATATATGTGTTGCGAGTTTTGTTTTTCAACTAGTTTAAGCTCAAATAAAAATAAAATAAGTTGACTTTTGAATATAATTTGATTTAGTCAAGTTTTTAGGTAAAACTGTTTGAGTAGGGATGTAATCATTGAACGACTCTTTACAATGATATATATATATAGAAATAATTTCTATGTAGTCATAAATTTATTTTGATCATAACCTAAATAAGCTATAGATAAGAATAAACTCCCCATCATAATAAAATGAAATAAAATATATATCTAAAATTATTTATGAGAATGCAAATTTTCATACTTTGAAGATGGCTTTGCATATTCCCAATACTATATAGATGCATGCATGTACTAGTTTATGATAAACAATATCTAAATCTTCTATTTATTAGTAATGCTGCATAGCACCATTGATATCTTAACATTAGTTTATAAGGCTGCAAGTGATATCTAGCATCACTGATATTATAACATTAGTTTACATGACATTATGTGATAAACTCGATGAAAAATATAATTAAATAATTCATCTAATTGTATCTCTTATTTAATATCACATAATGCTACCTAAATTAGTACTATAAAATCAAATGTGCTACATAACATTACCATTTCCCCAATTTTAGGATGTTTAATCAATTAATAACACTTGCATACTACCTATAATGGTGTAAGCACCTGTGGTGCTATATATCAATACTCTTAATTAATGGCAATACATTTGGACATGAGCGTAACACAACTTATACAGGAACACCGTGGGTATATTTTTATATACAAAAATTATTATGGCTCGCCTAATGTCACGTCATCAAAAAAAGAGGTCACATTGCATGCACGTGTCATGGAATGAATATGTATGTCTAAACATCAAGGCTTGCTTGAACAAAAGAACACTTCGACCAATGAGGCTTGCCTGAGGGTAATGCAACTTAAATAGGAACATCGTATGTATATTGTTAAATAGAGAAAATATATTGGTTCGCCTGATGTCACGTCAATCACAAAAGGTTGTCACACTACACGGCCTTGTGTCATGGAATGAACATATATTCCTCATTCATCAAGGCTTGCTTTAACAAAAGAACTCCTCAATCACTGAAGCTTGTTAAACAAAAGAATTTGTAGGACTTTAACATTTGACTAAAAACATATTAGAAATTTTAGGGCCTCAGATAACCTTGGACATAGATATGATTCATCTAGATGTGAATTCTAACAAATCAACATTGATGTTAGTGAATCATCCCTTGACGTGAAAACAAAATATTCTTGGACAAATGTCTCAAAAGGATAATTGTCAATACGTTTTTAAAATGAGAACTTAATCATGATTTTCAATAAAAATAATGAAGAATGTTAAATTGCGAAAATGACTAAAAAGCCATCATCAATTTCTTATAAATAGATTAGTGCACAATTAAAAGGAAGCTATCTCTCTCGAATACAAAAAATTGGATTTGAAATATTTAAATTTCAAGAGAAAAAACTCTTGAGAAACTGACACTGTGATAATACCTTATCCATCTTTTACTTGTTTTCACTAATAGCATGTGAAAAAATAAGGGCGGGGACTTGATGGACAAAAATCCGATCATATTACATAAGTTTTATTTTGAAATTTCATTTAGTTTTCGTAGTATTATTTATTTAGTAGTCAACTAATAACTTTGGCATTTTTTCATTGTATGGTGACTTTATTTTGTTGTATTTCAAATGTGCTCGAAGATCAGCAGATCTAGGATTAATTAGTTTGGTGGAGTGGCAAAAATTTTGTTAGAGGATTCAAAAGTATGAGAAAAATGAAAACACAAAAGTGGAGACATAATGAGGACTTCAATATGCCTATATATAACACAAAACATTAATTTCAAAAATATTATCTAAAAGATAACAAAAATTAACCAAATGTACAATACAAATGCCTTAGCCCTTGTTTAATGACCATTATTTCGAAAAAATGATGTTTTAAATAGTAATGTTTTGGGAGAATATATGATTAAAAATAGGAAAAACTTTTGGAATATGTATAAAATATTTTATTGTGTGAATATGTGATTTAAAATGAGTACGAAAATTTAAGGATTTTGGAATAATGATTGTCATTAGGGGTTCAAAAATGCTACTTTTGTGGTACCTTGCAGTTCTCCATATGATAAAACTTTTCAACAAAATCTTTGTACAATATCAAGAGTAACCTCCCTCTAAAAATAGATGATCCACGAGTTTGATAAAGATAATTTCCGTTACGACTTGTTACTAAGTACTGCCACGTGGCCATCTTAACTAAGCAGTGGACCGAACCGCCTCTACAAAGAACGAGGCCCATTGTAATTTCGAGGCCCATCTAATTTCGAGGCGCCCTCCTAGGTCAGAGGCTCCTCAGCTAGTGACGGCCCACGTGCAAAGATTGAACTCATGATAAAGATTTTTTTCGAATGATTGATGTGACTTTTTTAAAAAGTGTATTTGTGTCATGTCCCATCAATGTAAGAACATTAAATGCTTTGAAAAGTTAGGAATGCCAACTTGATGGCTAGGATTTGATACTTCGGACGAGGGGATGAGGCCATGTGTAATTTCATCTAAGGGTCACAATTCCATTGTAACACTATAAATACCTCCACTATGTAATAATCAAGGACTAATGTAACTTTAAATATTTGAAGCAATCTATTTTATTCTTTCGCTGGTTCATAACAATTTCAAATCTAGTCCTTAACGATTGATTATTATTACACAATCATGTTCTGGATATCTCTTCGGAACCCGAACGAAAAGGTCTCGTGTCGTTGATCTTTTCTCACATCCAATCTTGGTACGTGTTGGATTTAGCGAGTGGGCCCGACATCTGTTGGCAGCATTTTTTGAGATCAACAGATTGGCGTCGTCTGTGGGAAACCACATTATAATCATGAGCAATCCCGTGGAAAAGCTTTCTAAGAAAATAGTTTGAGCGTCCCCCTTGAAAAATAATTTATTATTGGAAAGAGAACAAGAGAAAGCCCCCAGAGTTAGAAAATGATTCAATTGTGAACTTGAAAAGAGATGAGCTCAGATGGAGACGCCTCTCCCAGGTGTGTAAGGGAGAGCTATGATAAAGTCTTTGCCACAGCTGCCCCTATAGGTCGACGTCACAGACGAGGTTGTATGAGGATGGCAGTTCAACTCACCAGGGAAATGTCCACCATGGCAGCCAACATGAGGAGCATTACCCACCAAAACATAATGATTCAGAAGCTATTGAGGCAAATACAAGGCAAAGGAAGGCATCTGATCCCTCCTTTGCACCCCAACAATAGTACCAGCAAGGGGATGAGGTACAAAGTCAGGGAGTACATCCTCCTAGGCACACTAGAGAAAACGGCCACCTCGTAAGGGAATTGGAAGTTGACATCTCCTCCAATTATACCTCTGACTGACCTACCGAGACCCCTTTCAATATGGAGGACAACTTTTCCCCAAAATATAAATAGGCCTTAGAGGTCCGTCAGTGTATTTGACCGAATCAGCCACGCGAATCCAGGGCCTAGACGTCAACAAAATGAAATTCTGGCGCCTAGGAATAAGCCTCGGCCCCCACCTCCTGAGACATAGCAACTGGAAGAAAAGCAAGAATATACACCCCCGTATTGACCCTCCCAGAGATAGACATCAAATGAGGGATGGAGGGGCTAAGAACCAAGCAGGTCCTTCCGCCCCACCACCCAGGTATGAAGCAGACGAGAATTATAATTCGAATGGACCACAACGATCTTGTGATTTGGATGATGATGATGAGTACTTATCTTTCTCGCAGGAATTAAGGAATACCCAGGTATCAAACCACTATGTGATGCCCAAAATACCAAAGTATGACGGGAGAGGCCACCCAGCCGAACATCTGAATAGCTACAAGACACATATGAGCCTAAGAGACGCCATCCCCATTGTAATTGACTCTTAGTGAAGCGGCTAAAATTTGGTATAGCAGGCTACCACCTAGTAGCATCAAGAGCTGGCTGGAGTTCAAGAACACATTCTTGAAGAGATTCACAGGGAGCAAGGAAGAAGGTGCCCCTATCCAGCGCCTCCAGGACATGAGGCAACAACCTGAAGAATCCCTAAAAAGCTTCTTGTCTCTTTTTACCGACGAGATGACATATTGTGTCCAGGTTACCGACTATGAGGCCTTTTTTGCACTACGAGGAGGTCTCAATATGAACAAACTATTTTGGAGAGATGTTCAGAACCAAGAACCAACAACTTATGATGCGTTGATAAAAATGATGAGGCGGGGAATTATCAACGAAGGGTTGATCGATCACAGGAATAGGGTCAATAGAGGTCTCCAGCCTCAGAAAGACAACAGTGGAGAGGACCCACCTCCCACCTGTTGGATTACCAATGGAACCAGAATGGCAAGGCAGCCCCCAACTCAGGGTAGGCCCTTGCTACGACCACTTTAAATGCGGTGCCCACGTTGGCTTACGAAAACATCGCACCCGAGACCAACATCCAAAGAACTGTATCAACGCAACAGGCACCCCGAAGGGGACGAGGCCGTGAGTATGGTACGGGACCTAGGGATAGGCCAAACCCCCTCGAATACTGTATGTATCATCATTTATACATCCATGACACGGTAAATTGCAGAGACATTGCCCATCATCCCTGGCGGGCAAGCCCCCGAAATGATCGACAAAACAATTCACGACAGAGGAATAGGCCCCCACCTGGGCATGACCAGCCGCCAAGGTGTGACGAGGCCGCCCCCCACCACCAGGATGTTTCTTCCCGATGGAGGAGGGAAAATGAAGAGGAAAGGTCAAGGGACGAACAACGAAGGGGCAATCAAACCCGAGTAGATAACGCATCCATACAGGAGATCGACACGATCTTTGAAGGCCCTTAAATTGGTGGAGAAACGAGGAACTCCCAAAGGAATTATGCTAGAGAGGCAAAAGGCCCTCTATTGACTAGTTATATAGTAAACAGTAGCTTTAGAAGGAGCCGGGCACCTTCTATTGTGTTCACCTAAGAAGATGAAGAGAGGGTCCACTTTCCTCATTGTGATGCCCTTGTGGTAAGGGTTGTGATGGCTCGAAATGGGCTAAAACGGATGCTAGTGGATAACGATAGCTCCGTCAACATTATATTCGGGGCTGCGTTTGACAAGATGATTTTAGATCATGAGTTAACCCCTATCTCCACTCCCTTATATGGCTTCACCATAGATAGCTAATTCCAAGGTAAAATTACACTTGCGATAGAGATAGGGGAACCACCCCGATCGACCTTAAACTTCATGGAGTTTCTAATAGTTGATAGTAGGTCAGCTTACCATGGAGTATTAGGAAGGCATGCATTGAAAGATCTAGGAGCCGTCACCTCCATCCACTACCTGTACATGAAATTCCCTGCAGATCATAGAGTAGCAGCGGTAAAGGGTGACCAAAGAGGAGACTGGGAATGCTACTTCAACTCCATCGAGAAGCTGAACCTAGGGACATTAACATGATAACTAACAGTGTCAACATGAATGTTCCCAAGAAGAGGCCTACATTCAATGATATTGACACCCGTATTATCAAATCCGAGTCCCAAACAGCCCAATGGAGGAGCTAGAATGTTTCCCGATAGACCCGTCGGACCCCACTAGGCTGTTACAAGTGGGCAGGGGCCTGACCCCAGAATTTAAGGAAAAACTTAAGAATTTTTTGTGTGAAAATCGGGAAGGCATGAGGATATGATAGGCATCGACCTCGGGGTCAGTTGTCACCACTTGAAAATTGATCCTAAGGTTGCCTTGTACAGAAAAAAAAGAATAACTTTGAATCTAGAACGATATGAGGCTTTGAAGGAAGAGATACAAAAGTTAATCAACAATGGCTTCATCAGGGAGACCCTCTATCCGAAGTGGGTCTCCAACCTGGTCTTAGTGATGAAACATAAAGGAAAGTGGAGGGTATGCATCGAATTTTCTAACCTTAACAATGCCTATCCTAAGGATAGCTTCCCACTCTCAATGATAGATCAACTGGTAGACTCCACCGCTAGACACGAGTCTCTGAACTTCATGGATGCCTACTCTGGCTACAACCAAATTCCCATGTATCAAGGTGATGAGGAGCACACCTCCTTCATCACGGATAGGAGACTCTACTGCTATAAGACGATACCCTTTGGGTTAAAGAATGCCAGAGCCACTTACCAAAAGCTTGTGAATAAAATATTTGTCGACTTACTTGACAACACGATGGAGGTCTACATGGATGACATGCTTGTCAAAAGTTTAAAGGTTGGTGACCGCATAACCCTCTTCAACTAAGCCTTTCAAATCTTACGAAGTTACCGCATGAGGTTGAACCCTCTCAAGTGTGTGTTTAGGGTCGCGTCAGGTAAGTTCTTGGGGTACATGGTCAATCAAAGGGGCGTAAAGACAAATCCCGAGATAATACATACACTAATTGAGATGAGGTCCCATCAGAAGTCGAAAGAAGTGCAGTACTCGTCAAGAAAGAGGGCTCAACCCAGCTACTGGCTGCTAATGCCCGAAACCCTTTACCAGGATATGGAGAAGTTAAATTTGGCTTTGATATCTGCATCCCGTAAGTTGAGGCCCTACTTCCAATCCCACACCATCCATGTATTGACGAATTTCCCGCTCAGGCAAGTATTGCAAAAACCTGATGCCTTGGAGAGATTGTTAAAATGGGTCGTAGGATTGAGCGAGTTTGAAATCATCTGCAAGGCAAGAACCACAATTAAAGGCCAGGCCCTAGTGGACTTCATGGCAGAATTCGCTAATATCCTTGAAGTGGACGAAACAATGGAGCCTGTCGAGTCCCTCACGTGGAACCTATTTGTGGATGGCTCGGCCGAGGAAGCAGGCTCAGGCACAGGTGTGGTACTAGTGAGCCCCGAGTGTCGTAAGTTGAACTGCGCCGTACGATTCGAATTTAAGGCCACCAACAATGCGGCCGAGTAGGAGGCACTCATTGCCGGCCTGAAGCTAGCCAAGGAAATGCAAGTGAAGAGATTACTAATCAACAGCGACCCCCAACTCACTGTAGGACTGGTTAATGGCAACTTCGTAGCCAGGGATAAAGCCATAACGAGCAAGGAATCTAAGGCGAACCTCTGGCAAAGATTATAGAGGCTAACACCTCCAAGTTTTTGTGGAAAAACATCATATGCCGGTTTGGGATTCCCCACTCGATCTTCTCATATAATAGAAAGCAATTTGACAACAAAAAGGTAAGAGACCTCTATAAAGAGTTGGGAATTATGAAGCACTTTTCTACTCCTCATCATCCCCAGACTAATGGGTAAGTCGAGGTTGTGAATAAAACTATAAAGCACGCTTTGAAGATGAAACTTGATACAGTCAATGGAGCATGGGTAGATGAGTTGCCACATGTGCTGTGGGAAATGCAAACTACAAGTAGAACCCCAACTGGTAAGACTCCTTTCTCAATTACCTATGGTGCTAAGACGATGAGCTGAGTAGAAGTGGGATTACCTTCCCTCAAAAGCTACACTTCAGCGAGATATCAAATGACTAGCTCAGAAGGTGTAAGCTCGATTTCCTTGAAGAAAAAAGGGATGACTTCCAGTCAAGATTGGCAGCGTATCATAGGAAGATGATCAGGTATTATAACACTAAAGTGAAGAAGATGTCATTTCGGATAAATGACTTGGTGCTTCGGAGAGTCAAAATTGAATCAAGCTGTTTGAAAATGGTTCAGTTTAGGTTGCAATAGTTAAAAACCACTTGAAACCAAAACGAATCATTCTCCCAATTTTTTTTTAAAGGAGAATTATTTGTTTTATCCAAGATATACTATTTGGTAGATCAATTTATAATTCAACAAATTTACTGGTTAGTCGATTTTTATTAACAATATAGGAAAATAATAATTTATTTGTGATAATATTTCCCTTATCTAGACAATGAAATTGCAAGCTTAGTTTTATGGTTAAACTTTTTGTATTATTATTATTATTATTATTATTATTATTATTATTATTATTATTATTATCAGTTTCTATTGAGACGAATAATTTACGTTTAGAAGATTTCAATTTAATTTAAATGTTGTAGTGAAATTTCAAATTATTATTTATTTTTAACTTGTTTGAAAGAAATTATTTTTATGTAGCTAAAATGTGTTTTATATAAAAAAATCAAACCGCAAAAAATGATTTAGTTTGGAAAATGAAATGTTTTGGTTTGGTTAGGAATATTTCCAAACCGTTTAAAATGTTTAACTTGAAAATATTTCAAAACTGACGAAATCAAACTGGGTTCATCCCTAGTAAAATTCAGATTACAAAATTTCTCGGCAAAAGAATAGATAGCATATATATATATAGAGAATGACTGGAATGAATAAATAGGATTCAGAGCCTCGCACAAAGAAGTTCCAACTGAAAATCTGTCACAACTTTGAATATATGAAAGTGAAAGTTGTACGAGAAAGTATATGCATCACACACTACATTTTCTATATAGACTATGACCTATATACACACATGGCTATGTTTTTTTATTGTTGTCAAATTTTAAGTGACTCGAAAGGGTACAAATCTATTTAATATAGATAGAGTAAGCACAAGGTCAAACCCACAATAACTGCAAAAAGGATCAATAGTATCCAAATTAAGGACAGTTTAGCCTAGTTGAGAATAAGAATCAATTTTGTTAAAATAATTGAAACTAAAGAAACTAAGAAGATTAAAGTATTTAAATTACAAAGGTTTTAACTATTGTTCAATTATTCATTAATTCTCCAAATCAAATGAAAACTAGAAACAAATCCATTGTCGTCTCGAAAATTCATCAATTAAGTTAAAGCAAAGAAAATTTGAGTTAGGTCCTTTGTCGGTTCGTTTATGCAGAACATAAAGAATAAAAGGTTACATCTTAAGCATTTTTGGTATCCATATTGGAGATTAAAAAAATAAAATAATAATAATAATAATAATAAATGAAGAATCAAAAGAAATCAAATAACAATTCAAACGCCAAGCACAGTTTAATTAAACGAACTTATACCTATCAAAAAGATGTGCTATTAAATATGAATGAAAATCAACTTAAAAGTATTCCAAAGAAATAACCACTTAGTCAAATAACGTTTGATCCTCTATCTTGGTTCAAGAAAATTAGAATATGACTTAAGAAAAAACGAGAGTATAAGTTAAACCCGACATCGACAAAAGAAGAAGCCTTGAATTATGTCTTCCTTCTTAGCCCTAAATCAACGTTTAAACTCAAAATGATATAAGTAAAACTTGCAGAAAATTTAATATTCAATATAAGAAATTGTTTCACCCACTAACGGGATGTTCACATTCTTTTAAATGCTACTCAATCGTTGAGCATCTACAAAGTATATTAGGCTTTGATACTAAAAATCAAATCAAGAATGTTCAATACAAATGTACGAAGAAATCACATATTTCCTCAATCTCTCTAGCCTATAAAATTACCAACATTATTAATCACCGTAAATAGACGAGTCCTCATCCCAACAACATGGGACTTCACCTCTTCATCATAGCTGCATCTCTCTTCGGCGGCCTCATCCCAACAACATGGGGCTTCTTCTCTGCATCACAATTGCATCTATCTTTAGACGCTTCATCCTAACTTCATGGGACTTCGACTTTGCATCACAACTGCATATATATTCAAATGCCTAATCACAACAACATGAGACTTCGTCCTTGCATTATAACTGCATCTATCTTCAAAAGCCTCGTACCAATAATATTAAGCCCCTATTTGAGCCTCTTTTTAGCCAAATGCATTTTAGACTAGTATTTTATTGGAGAATAGGTGATTAAAAATAAAAAGAAAAAAAGTAGGTTTGCTTGTAAAATTATTTTATAAAAGAATGTGTAGTTGAAAATTAATTTTGAAAAGATGAATTTAGAAAAAATGGGGACCAGACATAGGCTAATATTGCTCACCTTGTCATTTTCTCTCTACAATATGGTGCTCGTACACATACTTGTGGGTGATGTCTTCTATTCAAGCCACATCCAAAATGCAATTTGAATAACTTGATCGTCGAAGTGTTCGCGGTCATGTCATCCACTATTGGAGAAAACCGTGTACTTGTAACGATTTGTCCAATTGTACAAAAGTTTTGCATGTGAACGTGAGTGGAGTCGGAATCTATTGACTATGTCATTAATCAGAAATCGAAGTCTACAATTCCCATACAAATCAGCAGTAGGGCTTCCAATTATTCTTCTTTCACATAATCCTACATTTTGCAATAGTAGGGTGGTTCAACAGTAACTCTTTTAGAATGCAAGGAAATAAAAAACATATATGTAAGAGATTTACTCAAACGTGGTGGCAGACGTAACACAAGCCAATTTAAGCCTTGTAGATGAGACAATTTTTTAATGTCTAAAGTTGGAACATAATTTTCAAGTCCAATTGGATCTTACATACTCATTTAGTCATTTCTCTGTTACATTCTCTATATTTTCAACAATAACAGACTCTTAAAACCAAAATAAATTCTAAAAAGGAATCTTAACTATTAAGAGCAAACGTCGTAAATTTTATTTGTCAAAAAAATGTGAGAAATTATTTTTCGCAATGCTTCCAATATTTTATATCTACCAAAAGGACCCACAGAAGAAAAATAATGAATAATAGTGGGGTGGGTATCGGGTCCTCTCAATTAGTGGGGGCCATGGCCCAACAGATTAAACCTATAAACAGATTGTCAATTGTCTTAGCAGATGGGTTGGCTTGCTTTGATTGATAGGTTATTTGGGCCGTTTCATCATTCTTAATATGGCCAGCTTTTTCTCTCTTGTCGAAAATCTTTTTGTTTAGATATGTGGGGCCCATATTTTTTATTAAAAAAATGGAAATCCACGTGTCAATTTTTAATCGGAATACCGTGTTTGAATGACCTAAATTAGTTTCAAAATAATTTGATTCTATAAGTACTAATTCAAATTGAAAGACGATTTGGAATGGATAAAAAATATTAGTGATGATTGATTTTTTTATGGTGGAGATTGATTGCATACGTAACTGATGACGTAAAATCATCGAAGGCATGTTATATGTAATTTCTTCCAACATGATCATCAACTTCTAAAATGGCAGTGGAAATCGATGGCATATTTACTTGGTGGAGTGATATGCGTGAATATTGAAAGCATGTTATTTGTAAATAATAATTTACACCATTAAGTACAAGTAGCATTATTAAAATATTTAATCCCAATATTATAGATAAAAGGAAATTAAAATATTATTTCTCCTATTTGTTATTGCAAATTACAACATACATGTAAGTATGAAAACATAACTGCATTTTCTGAATTAACAAATAATATTCAAAGTGTTTTGATGTAATAAACTATATCGAATATAGGCCATTTGTAAACTTCATAAGTTGGGTAGGGTTGGTGAGAAACAAAGCGTCCAACCTTTAATAAATTTCTTTAGGCGCCAATCATTCATGTCATAGTCTTGGTCAACTTTGATCAATCAAAGAAATGAAAAAGTTATATTTATATTATAATCTTAATTTACTAGAAACTAAATAGTAGTTAGATTTTGTTTTTAATATTGTTTTATTCTAATCGAAACATTGAATTTTCTTAGTCTATCTAATTTATAGACCCATTTATAGATCTAAATGCAACATACAAATAAAATAAATAATCATGCAACCTTGTCAAGGGCGATAGAAGTAGAAAAAAACTTGAGAAATTTATTTCTTGAAAGTGATTGATAAAACACGAGGGAGAAAAAAAGAGTTTCGCTACATACAGGGGCGGACCTACGGGGATCCTGGGGCACACGTCCCCCCCCCCCCCCCCCCCAGGGGGGGGGGGCGCCCCCCCCCCCCCCCCCCAACCAAACTTTTGATTTTTTTTTCTTAGATCATGTTTGATATTAATTGAATCTAAATTTTAATTTAATTGAATCTAAATTTTAATTTAAATCAAAATTAGCAATTAATTTTGATAACATGTTTCATAAAATCCATAACTATCTAACTTTTTATCAAATTTTCTAAAAATTTGATTTTAATCTCCACCAAACATGAGCAAAATTATAATAAATTTGAATTTCGATAACATGCTTCTGATGATCGTACGCTAATCGAATTTACAAATTGCTTATGTCATCTTAAAGCTTATTCGAGAACTACATTATGACCACATCAAATAGTTCAAACAGATATCGAAAATAGTTAATAATACGTTAAACATGAGTCTTAAAGAAATACGTCTAACTCGTACTTTTTTAAAAAAAATTCAATTATTTCATTAACATTTATTATTTTTGCGGACAAATTTCTCGATGTAATTTTTATTATTTTATTAGGAAATTTTATAGGAATATGATATCAAAAAATTCAAAATTTTACATCCGAAAAGCCATATTTCATGTAAATTTTCGAATGCAAAATTACATGGAGTATGATTTTTTTAGAAGTAAATTTTCGATTGTAAAATCTCTCAACTTCTTTGCAAGTTCGATTGTGCCCCCTAACTTTCAACTTTTGCGTCCGTACCTGGCTACATATACAATTATTTTAACAATACATAAGTTGACAGACAGTTTGATCATTGATTTAAATAATATTTATTCAAATTAATGACTATAATGTTTACACTTTCATGGATTGTCAAATTACTTGTACAAAATTATTGTACAAGTATTTTAATTCAAAACGAAAAAGGCCTTCTTTCAAAATTTTCTTAAAATATATTTTCTATTTTTAATCGACTTAAACATATATAAAAATTGTCATTCTAGACTCAGAGTAGAAAGTTTTCCCGGCACAATTTTATTTTTTTTATAGCATTTCTCACATCATTTGACATCTGATGGGATTTGGAGAGTAAAGAAAATAAGTCATTTTTTACTCGTTTTTCACATCATTTGACATTTGATGTGATTTGGAGAGTGAGGAAAAAAGATGAATTAATGAAGTTTGATTGATGAGTCTCATGTATACAAAGAAAAAAATAAAATATGTCTACAGTTGCCATCAACTTGATCCCATTGAGTCAGTCAATCAGATCAATTTCAATAAAAGGTACAATGGCTTTAAATAGACGTTTTCTGTACAATGTCAAATTTCTCAAACTTAACTTAGTCCCAATTTGGCTCAATTTTTTAATTTATTTTTTCATAAATTTATTTTCAATCACACATTTTTCTCACGAAATAATTTTGTAAGTAGAATCGTAATTTTTTCTAACTTTTTAAATACATATTCTCCAAAAAAATTATTTTTTTAAATAAAAATATCTACTAAACATGACTTAATGCTTAATAATACTTTTGACAAGCATGACTATATATCCAAGCCAACTTTAATTCGCAACTAACCATTTTATCTGTTGCCTACCGAGCACTGAGCCTTGAGCCGAAATGATAGATTATGTTCACCGGAAGCGCATTGTCTCTTACTTCCACTTGACTTGAAATAAGGGGTATTCCTTTTTCATTTACTGACCGAATTACTTGACTAATAGTAACGGGCTCCACTAACTGACTTTACTTTTGAGCGTACCCGTCTTTTCCCGAAAGAGATAGATGNAGTAACGGGCTCCACTAACTGACTTTACTTTTGAGCGTACCCGTCTTTTCCCGAAAGAGATAGATGGAAGTAAACATGTACTCGCTCAAACGTCTTTCTTTGATCCTTGTAGAAATATTGAGACCAAACTAAATTATTACTATGACGTAAAGTATTGATACCAAACTAATCGGTACACGTGTTATAGAGTTGAAGTATGCACTATATTAATAATTAATTAAAACTTTCAAGTCAACAGTAGCATAAAATTCAGTCATAACATTAATTATGGGAAGCCGACGGTGTGTATACGATATGGTAAAATACAGTTGTCAACATTTTCTACAGTTTATGAACAATTACTTAATTAATTAATGTAACTGAATTAGAGTTAAGTGTAGATAGACGTAGTTACGGTTTAAACTATAGTCCTATTTTCAATTTAAAGATGTTACTTTACAATTAATTTCCTACTCAATTGAATAATAATAATATTATTATTTAAATATCTATATCTTTATTCTAACTTCCTACTAAATATATTGAAATAAATATGTAAAGAAAAAAGCAGCCCATTGGATTGGGTGGCCCTAGCTTGGAACGGGCTGTGTAGAGCCTATTGAAATTTCCAGTTGGACAAGCCAATTGACTTGAGATAACCCTTATCGAGTTGTCAAAAAATTGAGTCAGCTTGATTGACATCCCGACTTGTGCAAAATTTCATCATCTAAAAGTTTAAATTCTAAAAAATAAATAATTTTATTTATTTAAATATTGAAAACCCTAATTTGTAGAAATAGAACAAATGTATTCATTCAAAATTAACCTAAACACTATAAAGATCTCACACTCATATTAGGAGACCATTGGAAAAATGAATCAATAAATGCACCTAAAATCACATGATCCTCAATATCTTCTAGAGGAAATTTAGCTCTTCCAAGTCATCAAAATTTGCAGATCATTTTACAAAGTCAAAATCCAAATCTGCAGCCATAAATCTAATTGGGAAGAGATGCAATTGGTTGCTTAATTGCTTAATGTGGAAACTTTGACTATTTCCAATTTTAAATGTTAAAAGACTTTTCTGTTTGATCCTGAGCCCCACACCCACCCACTTTGTAAAAGTGGGGTGGCAAATGATTCAAACTGCGAGCCGACTTGGCTCGTGGCTCATCTTTTAACGAGCCTTGACTCGGACCAAACCTTATTGTTGAGCACTGTTCCAGTCAGGGCCAACCCGCCAGCTTGATGAGTCATTGGCGGGCCTGCCCATTAACTGCCATTATTGGCAGGCCTCTTTTCAGGCCTGCCAATGGCTTTAGGTCTTTTTCAGGTCCAGCCTATGGGATTTGTTCCATCACCTAAAAGAAGATACATTGGTTGTTTTAGTATGTTTAGAGGATTAGAAATGTGGAGACTTTTGTATTCAAGATAAAGTTGACAGTATACTATCCGATGTTTTTTTCAAATTTATTTTCAATCATACATTTATGAGATCTACAAATATTACGAACTTTGTAACAACATATTTCATCGACTTTTAACAATATCTATTAAAATCGTTTTTTTTTAATCAAAACTAAATTGGGTTCTAGTTTCTTGATTTAATTATGTAATAGTTTTTCCTTTTTAAAAAAAATTAAAATTGTACACTAAGCCCTATTTGATAGAAATTCAAATCTAAATCAAAGTTAACAATTAATTTTAACTATTTCATGAAACCTACAACTTTTTAATCACACATTTCATTGACTTTTATCAAAATTTATTGAAAATTTGATTTAAATCCCCACCAAACATGAACTAACTGTTTCTATATTTATTAAAGCATGTCACAAACCCCAAAAAATAAGTTTATAACTTGTAATTTGTAGACACTTGGCAAGTTAGCTAGTCAATTTTCGAGTTTGTTATGGAAATCTGGAGTTTGCTTGGCAAACTTTGAATTTGTTGGGCAAATATCAAGTTTTTATGCAAAGTTGAGTATTCTAGGCAAATATCGAGTTTTATGCAAAGTCAAGTTTTCTGCGTAAATCTCGCGTTTGCTCGACTGTCTAACAAGAAATGCATATAATTTTATTTTATTTTTATCTACAACTTCAAATTGCACTATGTCTTTTACGTTGAACTCCAAATTCAATTATCTTTTCAATGATTATGAAGATTCTTGTAACAAAAAACATGCACATTTGAAGTTAAATAGTTGAGAAAATCAATATTTATCCAACGAATTTAAAGTTGCTTAGAAAAATCTAGATTTTTATGACAAAATCAAGATTTGGCATACCAAATCACCACAAGTCTACAAAATTTGATATTTGCCCAGTGAATACTAGCCAATTCACTCACCAAATTAAAGATTATGTACAACACCCAGTTCAAATTTCCTTCAATTGAAAGGAGATGTGTGTTAAGTTTAATATGTCGTTGGATTTGATTTGGGAATTGAAGTTAGGGGCTCAAATGAAAGAAGGAGACGTTATTTAGCGTGTTGGGTGATTTCATCTAAGTGACAATTTCATTAACGCCATATTGGATTTTAACGTTGCCGTGTAAGCCTTTTACTTGACATTGCTAACATAGTGAAGAAAATGTATAAGTGCTTCAAACTTCAGTACCTTTTAATGACAATTTTGAAATTATTTTGAAACCTTGGTGATTGTCACTTAAATTAGTCTAAAAAATGACAAGGATCTTGAGTCAGCCTGGCTTAGCTCGTGCAATCCCGAGCTCGATCCATGAGCCTGAGCCCCCACAATGGAAAGACTAGCTGAGTCCGACTCAGTTTACGAGCCAAAAGGCCCAATCCTAAATTCTTGCCGAGCTGATACTTTAAAGGCATAAAGTCTCCCATGAAAGCCAGGATAAACCCTTTTAGCCATTCCTTTTGAATTGAGAGCTGCAGAAAGAATTTATTGAAAACGTGCATCCATCCAGTTTTATCCCTTCAAAGTCTGCATCAAATTAAAGAAGGAAACTAATTACAGAGAGGAAAAAGAAAAGAGTAATAATATTCAACATCACTGGTATTAAGCACAAGTCTAAATAGTAATTATATGCAAAGGTAGATGCGGCTCGCCGGGTACTGGATCCGCCTTTTTAAAATCTATATTGGGAACTAGAATCAATATGATTTTTAAAATTTTGATTATTATTTTCTGGTACTTATATATTTTTAACAAAAATCTATTAAAATTCTAAATCAAGGTAGAACACTTGAAGTTGCTATCTTTACAACAAAGAGAGATTTCAAGAACCGGTGGAAAGTGAAAACCTACCCTGTTATTACCTGTATAAGACGAGAAGGTTCAGGCCTCGACATCAATAGTCATGTGGTCTGTGGCCTCTATATTAAGATAGTACTTTGAATCTACTGGAATGTTCAGCAACATGGCTAAAACTTGATGTGTGAGAGGATCGTCTCGATAAATAAATACAATCGATGATAAAATTAGATTGCTCACACTTATTAAAGCAAAAACCCTAACCTGAGAAATTCCAAGCGATTTTGTTCTGTCTGTGGGTATATCTAATTTTAATTTACCTAGTTCACTGATAGCCTACTCGTGGCCGTGCTTACAGCCTCTTTGTCCAATTATATTCATATTTTTTGATTTTATCTTGTCTCATCGGTCATTGAAAAAAAACTATCATTAGAAGCATGAAAAGAGAAAATTCGATCTCTCTTACTTGGTTAGCAGTGCCTCATTCATTCCTACATTTTACCCGTCTGGAAACAACAACAAAGGAAGAAAAAGATGATAGGCAAATAGGGCAAAGAGGCTTGCCTTTCATTCTAATATGGCCCTACAACTTCATTTGAATTTGGATCTTGTAATATAATTTAAACTAATCTAATAATATCATTGTTCTAAAATATGCGCATATGTTTGAGGCATTTTCGAAACGCCTCACATATGTGGGGTATGTGCCTGATAATGTAGTAAACATATTTCGTTGACCATATATGTACACTTAAATGCCAAAATGTTCATATATTTGTGTTAAAAATTGTGTCAAAATTTAAAATTAACCTAACAAAGTCCAACCCATAATGATATAGAAAAATAAAAAAGCAAAACATATTTTTTGTAGAGTTGCAAACTATTTACGTCAAGCCTCAGCCTCTTTCTTGGGTCTTTTGTTAGTTTTACTAGCAAGTGATGCGACTAATGCAGAATATTAAATTGTTGATGATTGTGATGATAAGTATTAGGTTAATAATAATATCTTACCATCTATGAGAGACAATAAAAATTTTCAACTTGAAATAAGGGAGCCCGATGAAGATGATTTTTCATCGGATGACAAGAAAGATGATTTGGATGAAGAAGATGATATTGAATTGGAATTAGATAAAGAGTTGATAACATTTAGTATTTTTAAGTCGGTATTCGTATCTAATCTAATTGTAGAAATTGATTACCAAGTAAATATAATATTTATGATTTTGAGTGATACGTTTTTGTTTAAAATTTGAAGAATATGTATAAAGTTAAAGTAATTGTAGTATTTATGAATTTTAGCTCTATGTGTGTGTGTGTGTGTGTATACTGAAAATTTAAAGATTATGTAAAAACTTCAAAGAATGTTTTATTTTAGGGTCATTGTTATTGTGGAAAACGTCTCTAACTTTTATTTTTTGACATTTTCACCCTTATTTTCACATTTCATTGCGCAAAAGATCATTTTCACCTATTTTCTCAATTAAAAATTATGAAATGACCAATATACCCTCCTCTTTAAATAAAAGAAAAAGAAAAAAATTAATTGCAATCACTGTCCCAATTTTTTTTAAAAAAGTCCAATTAAGTCACAATAAATTATTAAAAGGGTAATTAGCACATAATGTCCTTACATTTCCTTATTATTACAAAAAACGTCCATACCTTTTATTTTTTTTGTCATTTCACCCTTAATTACACATTTAATTGTTCAACATATCATTTATGTCCATTTTCATCCAATTTCTCAATAAAAAGCTATGAAATGACGAATATACCCTCCTATTTAAATAATATAAAAATATATTTTTGATTTCTAATTCTTTAATAATTTATTTAGGACTCGTTTGCACTTTTTAATTTTTTTTAATTTTTAAATAAATTTAATCGGAACACGTTTGCACTTTTTTTATTACAAATTAATTTTTTAAATAATTTATTTTGGACTTGTTTGCACCTTTTAAAAAATATTGGGACTACGGTTGTACTTATCAAAGATTTAGAAATTAAAAAAATATTTTTATTTATTTAAATATAAGGGTATATTCGTCATTTCACAGTTTTTTTATTGAGAAATTAGATGAAAATGAATAAAAATGATGATTTGTGCAATTAAATATGTAATTAAGGGTGAAATAACAAAAAAATAAAAGGCAATGACGTTTTTTGCAATAATAGGGAAATGTAGGGACATTATGTGCTAATTACACTTTTAATAATTTATTTGTGACTTATTTAGACTTGTAAAAAAATATTGGGATTGTGATTGCAATTAGTTTTTTTTTCTTTTTGTTTTATTTAAAGAGAAGGATAAATTGGTCATTTCATAATTTTTAATTGAGAAAATAGGTGAAAATGACATTTTGAGCGATGAAATGTGGAAATAATGGTGAAAATGCCAAAAATGAAAGGTATGAATGTTTTCCACAATAACAATGAAAGGTGGGGATGTTATGTGCTAATTACCCTTTATTTTATTTATTTATTAGTTTAGAATATTAAAAATAATATTAAATATTAGAAAATGCATAACTACATATGTTTCGCATAGGTACGCATTTGCTAAAAATGCTTGATGTTCTACTGAAACTCATTGTCACGCATTACGCATTTCAAAACATTGAATAATATGCATGCACATGTTTTTTTATGATTAATCCATAATGAAATTCGTTTCAAACAAACACATCTAATAAAAAATAATTTACCAAAATAAGGAGGTTCATGTGATTTAAAAAGCTTTACAATGCAACATCATTTATAGTATTTTTACTAAACATAAATATTTATCTAAAAGTTCATATTCATTCGTGTTTTTTTTTTTTTAAGTTTATATCCATTATAAAAATTAAAATAAATATTGTCAAACTAAAAAATTAGTGAGGGAATACAGTGCTAAATTTCTAATAGCAATTATTTTTTTTTTGTACAATCCTATTGAATCTATTCGAAGAGCAATAACGCAAATATTCTATTTATTCATTAAATGCACTTACTCCATCATAAGTGAAAGAATGCAAAACAACCCAATTTTATCTTCATAACCATTTCAATTGAAAGTGAGTTGGAATAATTAGCATTTAGATCCCTATTGTGATAGCAAAGCTGAGAATGCATAACATAAAAACTTTTTCCAAATGATTCACGGAGTAGATTCTCTCTACTTAGACCGACCCAAATTTACATGAGGAAATAGTGAGAAATGACTTGTTGATTGGAGCATATTTCCATAATGATCTTTGACTCATTAATATAATAAAAAAAAAAGAAGAAGAAATTAAAATATAACATTTATAAACAAAAAGCCAAAAATACCCTCGACGACTGTTAACAATCGCGGGACTGCTAATGGGCCGACTATTAACAGTTGGCCCAACTCTTTTTTTTAAATCTTTTTAATAATTTAATTTTGTTTTATAGTTAGTTTTTTGGTTAATTTAATTAAATAATATTTATATTCTTTATTTAATTCAATAATATTTATATTCTTTATTTAATTTTAATAATTTCCTTTTGTTTATATTTTATATATATATAATTAAAGAAAGAATTTGAAATTGATAATTATTAAAATGAAATATTAATTTTTAACGAATTAACAAATTCTTTTTTTTTCCTTTTAATTTTTTAATTTAAAATTTTTTAATTAAATATTCATTGTAAACAAATCTTTATTTTTTACAAATTTAATTAAATAATATTTATATTCTTTATTTAATTTTAATAATTTCTTTTTGTTTGAATTTTTTATATATATAATTAAATGAAGAATTTGAAATTGATAATTACTAAAATAAAATATTCTTTTCTAATGAATTAGCAAATTCCCTTGTCCTTGTAATTTTTTAATTAAATATTCATTGTAAATAAATCTTTAATTTTTTTTCAAATTTAATTAAATAACATTAATATTCTTTATTTAATTTTAATAATTTCCTTTTGTTTTACTCATTTATATATATAATTAAATAAAGAATTTAAATGGATAATTACTAAAATTAAATATTCTTTTTTCTTTTTTCTTTTCCTTTTTTTTGTTTCCTTTAATTAAGCAATATTTATTTTTAGTTAGACTTATTTCAATTTTAATTTAAAAAACTTTATAGGAACTTTTTTGTTTCATTTTTGTTTGTAGTTCATTTAATTTTTTATTAGCGTAAGTAAAACAAATCTATCCTTGAATCGAAATCTCAATTGAATCACAAGTAACCTTCATAGGTGGAATCGAAATATATGAATCATTCATTAATCGAAATCTTAGTTCCATATCGTACTGAGAGGAATCGACATTCAGCTTGTTTTGTAAATCATAGTACATTCTTGCATATGTTGTACTCTCTGTTATGAAAATTGGAATATCACCACGTTTTTGCTTATCCATATCCATACCAATTAATCTTTCTTATGCAATTCGAAGTCACCAAATAAACAAATTGGCATTACAACCATATCTGTAAAACGAAACATAATTTTTTATGAAAGAACATAGTCGAAATTCGACTTTTAACAGGAATTTATAAAATAAATAAAAATAAAAATAGGCGAAACTTTCGGCTGTTAACAGTCGGAACAACCGACTGTTTCGAAAACAGCCGACTACAACAACCGGCTGGTTGTTTAAACAGTCGCCCAGCTGTTTTTCACCAGATCAATTTCATTAGAAAGACGCAGATGAATTTTTTTCTCGTTCATGTTTAAAAAAATTATAGGTATGTTAAAAAAATTTATCTACATTAACTATCTATGTCGAAATAAATTTAACGATTAAAACGTATACTAATTTAACGAAAACGAAATTAAACATGCATAAATATACTCACCAATTCAAAGTGGTTGATATAAAAAAATTTTGAGCTTCAGTGTTCGATAAATTTTTCAGATTTTAAGGTTGAAGTAGATGAAAGATAAGATAATTTTTATCTGTGTTGAGATAAACATATAACAAAAGTTAGTTGATTTTGATATTTTAGGTATGGAGTGTTTGGTTTTTATTTGTTAACTACATGGTAGTATTGTCTTTTAAACAAAATAATATTTTGTCTTGTTTTATATACTTCAGGGAATTTTTGTCTTTTTCCATCAAATAGGTTATTGTGAAAATATGAAGAAGTTGAAAAGTTAAAATGAAAATTTGACACTTTGACTGGTCAATTTTAAAAGTACCCCAATTTGCATCTCTTGTATAGGTTATTCCATCTTTTTACTATTTGAGATTTTGTCAAGAAATGGAAAATTAATTCGAGATTTTATAGTGCATTAAATAATGAAATTGATAAAATTAATATCTCAAAATAAATATAAATTTACTACAAAAGATATTTTTATCGAATTCTCAATTTAGCCAAGGATTTTATTGATGAAACTAAGTGCATGTTTAACGCTCATTAATTTATTTTAGGGATAATTGCAACTGAGGCTTCAAACCTTTCAAACAGTTGTAGACTTTCCCTCCGTCATCCCAAACTTTTCAAATCGTAGCATCTGATGCCTCAATGAATGGTTTTCATCCAATATGTCGTTAGTTGGCTCAAAAAATTAATTTTGACCACATTTTAATCAATTTTAAAAGGGCAAAACAATAATTTATTATTTTTTTTCATAAAATAATTAAAAACTTAAAATCAAAAACCAAAAAAATAAAAAAGGAAAAACTATCTTCTTCATCAACCCCCAACCCAACCCCCACCCCACTCCAACCCCCTCAATCCAAAACTAGAAATTTGCCATCGACCACCATCGCCGCCATCATCATCTTCATCGACCACCGCAGCAACTGCATCAATCACAAACACCGAGCCATCTTATCTAGCCGAGCCGCATTACCCAATTGCTCTTAATTTCACATAAAATTCCAAATTCACCCTCGACAATACTGGGAGATTTAGATTTACATCAAACAAACACAATCCACCCGAAATCTCGATAATTCAGAGTCCCCAAAATTTTTTTCACAAGTTGCAAATTGATAAACACTAAAAATAAGCAGATCCAAAAGTTGAAAATTTAGAGAAAACAGTTACCAAAAATGGATTGACTTCAGGTTCTTCCGCGTCAAATGGATTAGGATCATTTCTCCGATTCATTTTGCCAACAAATTTGCAGATAAATGTGTTGTCGATATTACGACTAACCCAATCGAAAGAATACAGGAAATAAAATGAATAAGAAAAAAAAATAAATAAACAAAAAATGCAGTAGATGAAGCGAGGTATGCCAAAGCAAACCTCC
>CAIGRP010083553.1:0-37912 GCA_903798385.1 Fraxinus cuspidata
GTACTAGCTCGTTTAGTGAGTCAAATTGAACAATGTTAAAAAATAAGGAGCTAGAGCCTTGATTAGTTGGTTCATGACTCATAATTCACGTACCGTACAAACCAAAAATGGTTTGATTGTAACAAATCAAAAAACACACACCCATATGGGATTGTGGTGTAAGTGCATTATGTCATGTAACAAGTAGTACTCGCTTGTTTGGTAAGTCAAACTAATTCAATGGTAGTTGCTGAAAAAGAAAGAGTTAGAACCTTGTTCAATGGGAGTCATGACTCATAATTTAAAAATAGTGCGTACCAAACGTAATTTCATTGCAATGAGGCAAAAAAAAAAAAAAATAATTAAAAAAATAAAAACGGATGCACTTATATGGGCTTGTGGTGTGAGTGCATTGTGTCATGTAGTAAGTAGTACCCACTCGTTTGGTAAGTCAAATTAACATTATTGGAAAAGAAAGAGCTAGAATCTTGTTCAGTGGGGTTAGGACTCATAATTCAAAGATAGTGTGTATGAAACATAGTTTGATTACAACGAGACAAAAAATGCGCACACCCATATGTGTTTTCTTACCAAACATGTTTTGATTATAGCGAGACAAAAAACACACACACCCATATGGGTTTGTGTGTGAATGCTTACCTCGTGAGAAAGAGAATAGTTTGCAAAAATAAACCTTTGTTGATTTTAATTTTGTGTTCAACATCACAACAACAGGCTCTTATATATATTTTTAAAAAAAGTCATGCTTTCTTTAATATTCATCAAATGTTTGACACGTGGCATAAACATAGATTTTTTTTTTTTAAAGAACAAACTTGTGTAAAATCTTATTCAGTTAAAAAAATATTTTAATGAGTAAAATCAAAGCCAACCAGTTGACATTTTTTTTCTGGGATCCTCCAATATGGGAATTAAATCATTATAATTAGGATTTTTATAATTAAATGTGATTTCTCGATCAGAAGCCCGGCCATGGGCCAAAGACATTAACGTGGGACAAGGGCAACATTCTTATTGCCTTTTATATAAAGGCCTAACCATTCATGGTCCCTTATTAAATTGCAGGAAATTGATAGAATTATTAGACATAATGAGGGAAAATGGATTGTAGGATTTATGGGCAATTCTAGACACTTGTCGAGTTTTAAGAGATAATTTGAGACTTAGCATCTAGCTTCCCACAGATGAATGCATCCTTCCTTGTTGTTCAATAGCTACATTGAAACCACCTACATGATGTATTTTACAACACGTTGTTGAGACAAATATTAACTTCTTTGTGTAGGTAGTTTGACAGTCAAAATGTTTGATAACAGATGGCCTAGACCCTCGTCTGGAACGTCCGTTATCAGAAGATCCAGCACTCGTTAAAATAAGATTAGTGAATGTCCTCTTCAAAATGTTTTTTGAAGAAGTTATTTTTCTACTTAAAGACACGAACATAACTGAAAATCAATTTTGATTGAGGACTGTCTCTCTTTTTTTTTATTTATAGAGAGAGTCAATGTCGGGATAATGTTTACAATAAAAACAAGGAAATGATAGTCAATGTGGGATAGAGGTTAGGAGAAACTATGATTGTTCTTGAAAATCCACTAGAATCCATGGATTATTTGCTCTTTGTTTTTGTCTAGAGCTATCGAGCAGTTTGCCTTTTAATTTCTTTCCAATGCACCAAAATAAAAAATTGTACAAAAAACACATGAATCTAATACTTAGAAAAAAATATTGGGCTCCACCGATAAAAGGTTTAGCGACCAGAAAAACATGGTTGTTATAACACGATCAACGACCAACTAATGGTTGGTATAGATTTTGGTCTAGTAAAATTGGACTAATTTTGTTATGTTCTATTGTGACCAATACTTGGTCGCTGATTCAGAGAATTATGGACCATACATTTGATTGGCTGGTAAAGGTAACTCTTTTCCCGCACATGAAGACCACTCCGGCAACCATGGAATGCTTTTTGAACCTAGTTTTCTGCAACCACCGATGTCGTGGTCGCCAAAACATTTGGCGCAATAAAATCCTGCCTTTTTCAATTGACTTTGGCATTTTCTAGCTATTAATAGTAGTGATGGTCGCAGAATACCACTCCACTCCCGTGACCACTGAATGGTCCTTGAACTTAGTCTTCTGCAATCATCGATGTGATGGTCACTAAAACATTTGGCGCAACAAAATCCCCTTTTTTCGATTGGTTTTGCATTTTCTAGCGACCAATAGTTATGGTTGCTGAATGCTAAACCACTATAGCGACCACTGAGTGGTCCATGAACCCAATCTTCTGCAACCACTCAAACATTGGTCGCTAAAATAGATAGCATAATTTTATACCTCTTTTTTCAATTGGTTTTGGCATTTTCTAGCGAGCAAAAGTGATGGTTGCTGAATATTGTATCACTCCAACTACCACTGAATGGTCCCTAAACCTAATCTTTTACAACTATCGATGCCATGGTCGCTAAAACATTTGGCGCAATAAAATCCCACTTATTTTCGATTGGTTTTGCATTTTTTAGCAACCAATAGTGATAGTTGTAGAATACTACACCACTTCAGTGACCACCGAATGGTCTCTGAACATAATCTTCTGCAACCACCGATACCATGGTTGCTAAAATATTTTGCGCAATAAAATCCACTTTTTTTCCAATTGGTTTTTGCATTTTCCAGTGATCAATAGTGATGGTTTTTAAATACTACACCACCATAACGCCCACTGAATGGTCCTTGAACCTAATTTTCTGCAACCAGTCACACCTTGGTTGCTAAAATAGTTGGCACAATTTTATCCCGCTTTTTTTCAATTTGTTTTAGAAACCAAAAGTGATGGTTGCTGGATATTACACCTCTCCAACGACCACGAAATGGTCCCTAAATCTAGTCTTTTGCATCCACCGATGTTGTGATCGCTAAAACATTTGGAGCAATAAAATCCCGCTTCTTCCAATTAATTTTGATATTTTCTAGCGACCAATAGTGATGGTTGTAGAATACTACACCACTCCAGTGAGCACGGAATGGTCCCTGGACCTAGTCTTGTGCAACCACTCATGCCTTGGTCGCTAAAATATTTGGCGCAATAAAATCACGCTTTTTAAAATGATTTTGGCATTTTCAAGCGAAATAAACAGACCGAGACCATGTTTATGTAGCTTTAAAGTATTCTACCATGAAATAAACACATCATCCTTTACTAATTGAATTGGGTCAACTACAATCCAAATCGAACAACAAAATTTCGAAATTAAACAGAATGACACCATGTTTCGTTATTGGTTTTTTTGACTCAAATTAGCGGTTTGAACTTGGCCCAAAATCAATTAACTATCAAACAATTCCTGATGAATTAATTTTCAAGAGCAATACAGCATATCGGTTAAAAGCGAAAAAGAAAACCAGTAATACAACATTGAGAATCTCATCTTCTACCCATTTTAATACACTATGAATGATGAAATATTTGAAACTTGAGATTGGGTGAGGTGAGAGACTTGAGAAACAAATAGAGTGATGACGATGATGAATAGAGACAAGAGGAGACTCTAATTTGAGTGCTAAGATTCTTCTTTATCTTCCTTCTGGAGGGAGGGAGGGAGGGAGGGAGAGAGAGAGAGAGAGAGAGAGACTTTATTTTCAATTTTTTCGATTTTGTAATCATGTTTATTTAATCAAATAAAATATTAAAGTTTAAAACTAAAAAATAATTAAATAAATGAGAAATCTACCGAGTTAGTTTGGGGAGAGTCTTATAGGGTTGGTTATATAAGCCACAACGCAATCGACCCCGACAACTATTGATATCTACTCGAACAATATAGTATTATCAAAAATGGACCGGATCACAATACAACAAAAATGATATTTTGCAACACTTTAAATAATTAGTTTTTGTTAAACATGTTGACCTCTAGAGTGAGTATTGGTCTGTCTTCTTAAACAATTAAAGTTGGCTGGTTAAATAGCATTCCATTTTCTTAAGTTGAAAGGGTTTAATTAATTGTTGTTAATATATGCTAGAATTATAATCCTTTGGACTTTAGATGATGAAATGTGTTTTTTTCCCAGTTTAGGCTTGAGTATGAGACTTCCTTTAATTTTTTAAATTTGATTCCTTTAGTTGAAATCGGAATAATTATCTGTATTTTATTTGATTCGACTTAATTATTTCGTGTTTAATTTTACTTTACTGCTTTAACTCCTAAGTGCCCTTCATAGAATACATATTCAGAAAGATGATTTGATTTTTGAAAATGCTGAATTTAGTAAAAATATTTGCTGTGCTTAATCATGTTTAATACAATAGATCTGATCACAGTTAATTGTTAGAAATAACCTGATTTAGTAAATAAAAAATATTTAAAAAAAAGTTGTCATTGGAAAGTTTGCTGACTTGTAGAAGGAGTATTAACAAGTTTTCAATCCCTTGACTGTCATTAGAATGTTTTTGAAATGCTGCTGGATATGTTTTTCAGTCCCTGGGGCCATAGTTCTGCTGGATATGTTCGTCCACTCACTAATCGTTAAACTTTTAGAAGAGAGAATTCAATATGGTATCAAAATTGAAGTTCAAGTCTCGCCACTCCTTATTTATGATTTAAACAAGAGCCCTACTTGTAATTCGGAAAGGGCTATCTATCTTCAGTAGGATTAATGTGGATATGTCACAGTCTAGCTCCTACAGTAAGATCCTAAGCTTATAGCTCGGTTGTCCGAGGCTCTTGTCTCCACCATCTACATCAAGCTTTGCTCTAGGTATTGTGGATTGTTGTGTGATTCAGTTAGTTTTGGTCTTGACCCCATTTTGGACATTTAGGTGAGTAAACGTGACATCCAGAGACAAGTTTAGCCACTAAAGTAGTTATTATAACATTTGAATGTTTATGCACTTGATTCTTAATAGGTAAAGTGAATGCTTTCAAGTCTTCTTGAATTTCTTTTGGACAATTATGCCTTTATTTCTTAATTAGGCTTGAATGTTCATTTTGACATTGCTTTATAGTTCCCATTATTTTGGACAGAAGTGAAGCACGAGCAAATAGATGAAATATTGCTGTTATATTCTCTTTCCTATAAGTTTAAATAATATTTGATAAAAATAATCATATATTCTGTAGGAACTAGAAATCAGGTATGGCTTGTGTTTAACCTCTTTAGGGGGTATCGTTGTGCGTGTGGTGTGCTTTGAAGATGAGTTAGTCCAAGGTATCTAATTTCTGTGCCTGCCCATGTGCAGTTTTTGGGTGCGATTAGAGGTGCTTATCGCAAAGACCATCCCAATGGTATGGAAAAGAATTACTGAAATAAATGTATCTATCAACTCATTGCCAACAAACAATATAGTGAGGGGTCTCATAATAACATTCTAAAGCGTGACGATGTTAGATGTGTGAGTTTATTAATTTGTCATGTAGACCTTCATGTGTAATTAATTGTAGGGAACACTATATAATTACTACATTATAAAAACACATTTCAAAATTGAGACACTCCCTAAAATTTTTCATAAATCAGTTGCTAAATCACAATATTAAGTATATAATTATAATATAATACACACTAAGTTTGGATTAAATATACTATACCAAATTAACTCCTACAAATCTTACTATACGATATATAAAAGATTTTTCTCACAATCCTCTCACAACCAAACGACAATTTCTCCCTCTACAAACCCATCTCGCCGAACATCTCCAAAATCACAAAAAATCACTGTTTATCCTCGATTTCGAGCCACAATCAATGAATAAGGTCACAATCCCATGGAAATACTTCTGATTTTTACTGCATTAAAGAAGTTGAAGCTGACTGTGGCAGAATCAAATTTTGAAGTTCGGCTGAAGAGGAATTGACTTTTCTGTGTATGATTAAAAATGTCAGTTTTGCACGCTTGCCTGCTGTACAGAGGTCGCACGTCACTTATGCTAGTGAATGATACATGCAAGTATGATGAATTAGTCGAGTTTGTTCTTTCAAAATTGGGGCATAATGGTGCAAATTTAGCTGTGACAACGATATATTCTTTGGATTCTAGTTTACCTCTAGTTCGGATTCTAAGCAATAATAATGTCCTAACGTATTTGAGGGTAAAATATTTAGATGGGGTTGTATCGAGTTATCCTATTAGGGTTGATGTTATAGCTACAGTTTCAAGATATACATTGCAATGCCCAGAGCGCCAACTACTTTCGTCGAGTCATTAGCTAGTGTGTTTTCTTTAGAACAAATAGCTCAAGAAATTTGTGAGTCAGTGGTGACCGTTGACAAAGAAAGCATTGAAGATGTGACATTGGTATGTGAAGCAGATGCTAGAATAGTAGTGGAGGGAAATGTTTTTCACATCAAGGACCTACTAAAAATGAGATTGGCCTTCTATGCTATACAAATCAAGTTTGAATATAAGGTGTTGAGATCGGAAAAAAATGAATACATGGTAAATGTTTGCATATTTAGATCTTCACGCTTGAGAGAAACGAAAATGCTGAAAATCAAGAAAATGTAAAATGGTCACACATGCTCGATGAATATTGTTTTAGGATCTCATCGGCAAGCACCTAGCTCAATTGTATTAAACTGCATCAGGTACAAATACACACCTTCACGTACAGTATACATTTCTAATGATATCTCGAATGACACATCGTTTCAGTTGTTGCCGTCTTATTTCTTTATGCTAGAACAGATAAGAAATGCCATTGAATTTGTATATCCAGTGGCAATGCATGGGATCTGTTCATACCATTTGCTTAAAAATTTGAAGACTCATTTCGCAAAATAAGGTCACAATGTCACACGTGCATTCAATTTTGCTGTCAGAGCGTATACAATGGATGAATTTGAATACCAAATGCAGCAATTGGACTCAATTAATGAAGAGATCAAAGAATATTTAGTATGTAACTATTTGTAACATATATTATGACTTCACGTGACTTGTTCTGTGATATTATGAAATGTTTGTGAATATCTATGATCATGCATGTTTAATGTATGAATTATATTTTATTTATTGTTACATGAAATTGAAACATGATTATGAATGAAATATATCAGTGTGTATTTAATATGTGGCCTCATTTACAATTGAAACATGATATATTTTATGAATGTGGCCATCTGTCACCTGTTTTGTAATAATACTGGCTATCTGTAAACCTTTTTAGAGTTAACCATGACCGCATGTGACCTATTGTTAGTTATGCTTGAATATAATATCTAATAACTAAAATTATTTTTTAGATGGATGTTGGATATGAAAAAAAGGTCAAGATTGTACATGCCAACCAATAGATACTCTACTATGACATCAAAAATATTTGAATCTGTAAATGCAGCTATGAAAGCGGCAAAGAATTATCCAATTCAAGTACTTCTAAAATTATTGTGGCATACAATCCAATCTTAGTTTTGCAAGAATATGGATAAAGCACATGGCACTTTCACAAAGCTTACAACCAAATATGAGAAGCTGTTGGGGGAAACGAGCAATGATGTGAGAAATCTTAAGGTAAAAATAGAAAACTATGTTTATTATGTTGATAATAGTTATAACTTTAAATATTTTGTACTTTCAGGGTTCACCTGCAAGTCACACTTTGTTCGAAGTGATGGACAATTCTTCATTGTACATGATTGAGATAACTCAACATAAATATAGTTATAGAATGTTTCATGTGGATCAACTTCCCTGTCCTGGAAATGATAGCAACATTGAAGCTAGATGTGTATAACTTTTGCTTGGTGTATTACACAAGAGATGCATATCTGAATACCTACAAAAAGATAGTCTTTCATGTAGGTAATAAATCAGAATGGAGTTTGCCGGAAGATGTGAATAGTAGAGTTGTACTTGCTCCAACCTAAAAGAGAAGTTTTGGCCGTACTACTAAGAGGAGGAAGAAGCAATCTTGTGAGAGCTCACAAGTTGTGAAATGTGGAAGATGTGGTGAATCCAGTCACAATCGTCAAACATGCAGAAACATGGTGCCACCTAACCATAACAAAGACAAATTAAAAGCAAAGAAAGATCCAAAAAAATTCAAATAGCTTAGCATAGTAATTTTTTTTTACGCGAGGATATTCTTTGTAATTGCAAATTGTTTCATTTTATTTTCAAAATATTTATTGTTTGGATTAAATGAGTTGACAAATTTATGCATAGAGGTTAGATTACATTTCTGGATGTCACACGTGTTTCTGGGAAGGGCAGTGTGAACATATAATGATTGTGACTCTGTTTATGATGATTGTGACCATCGATGACCATTTCTAACATAAAAGGCAGTAACAAGCTATATGTTTTTTGTTTGGCTGTGGTCGTCTGTGATCGACTGTGAATAAAATTCGAAGTTAATTGACTTGAGTATTTTAACTGAGTTCGAATGTCATCTTCGACTAGATGTGACCAATTATGTGTATACTATTTATGAGAAATGTATAAATCATACATGTTAAGTATATGTGACCATTCAACTGTTTCTATTTGTGACTTGCACTTATGTACGACATTAACCATGTATGACCAATTATGACCATTTGTGATCATATGTAACATGTTCAGACCATGCAAATATAAACTTTTACCTCCATAAAATACTTAAATGATATAAACAAAGTCATACACATAAAGGCCAATACTTTCACCTCATTTTTACTAACTACTTGAGAAAAAACAAATTCGTATTCAATTCCAAAATATATTACAAAGATAAAGATAACATCTATCGACTACATCATAAAACACCTTTTTATCTAATTTTGAACGACTATCAACCTAATCTATCATGAAAACAATTCCATCAACAGTACTTCAGTCATGTGACTTTGATTTTCCCCTTCCAACTTGCCTCAGCTCTCTATTTTTGAACAGCAATGCTGCAATTTCAAGCTTGGCTTTTGCAGCATCAAATGACATTGGCATTTTGGCAAGATCATTGTGCAACAAATACTGTGCATACTTTATGACAAAACCACAATCATGCATGTAATATTTAATGTAGACAAACCATAAGTAACTACAAAATATTGATGAAAAATGAGAAAACATGTAATTCCCATAATGAAACTTACGCATTTTGTTGTTGAGGTAAACCACTAACAATGTTAAATGCAGGTCCCTAGATATGTCACACATATCATCAGTAGTTTCCATCCACTGTCCGACCACTTTTAACAGATGTGTAAGAGTCCTCACAAGCTTTAAGACTCTTTCACGAACCTTATGATCCTTGTACGATTTGTTGCTTGAATTGAATATGTACACGATGCGGTTATTAATGTCAAAATGCCCCAACATCCAATGAGCATGATTTGTAGGCATAATGTGCATCAACACGGATTCAACTTCTCTCCAAGCAGTATTAAATGATAACCGTTCACCATTGATGGTTTTGATTAGGTCGTCCTTCTCATTCACAATGCTTGAATCTTGAACAAATTTAGAGTATAAAGTCTAGATTGTCATATCAAATATACAGTCTGTAGTAGTTGCTTTCATCTCGACACATTCACCAAACTTGACAAGTTGTCTTATGTAATGAAAGCATGCATCAATGTTCTATAATAACAAAGAGCATATATAAGTAATATGAACTACTATACAAATGTGAAAAAATGGGGGTAATATGGTACTGTGTTGTTCAATGATGAATTAGAGTTGATCAACACATGCCACCAAGTTTTATGGTGAACAGGAACATTGCCACACACAAATTGATGACTTATCACATTTAACTGAACTTTACCCTTTACACACATGTATGCACTCATCAAACAAATAATGATAGGTCACACTTGACATAAAAACACTTATAATCTACATTTCATGTACTCGCTCTTGGGCTTGTATCATTTGTCAAACCAATTCTGGAATGAACTCATGTCGCACTTTCAACTCCCTTAGAATAAATTTGGAACACAATGTTTCCAGATGTAGATTTTGATCCAGTAGCGGCATGACGTGGATCAACCTTAATAAAAGGCGACTACAGAGTTTTTGATTGCTTTTTTACTCTATTCACAGGTAGTCCAGATGATAGAAGTGCAAGCGTATCTTCTTGATTCAAAAATATAAAAAGAAAGGTTCTTGAATTAGTGTATGACAATCAATCTAAATTTATAATTTGAAATACTAAATATTTCGTTAAACTGGCATCTTCGATATGTCATTGAGTAAACTCCAACACGCGTTTAATAGCCTCATCAACATGCTCCTGCACTTCTTTACTAGCGAAAAATGTATCATCAGAGGTTTTGGGACTCTGTGAGTAGTCAACACCTAGATCAAATGAAGGAGATTGGAGAACGTAGTCATCATAGAAGCAATGTGAAGACTCATGTGCCATGTGACATTTGTCCTTTTTTTCAACCACATTATCACATTTTAGCTCAGGTTCCATGTGACCCTTGCCCTTTCTGTCAACCACATCATTAACTTTTGGCTCTTGTCTGTTGAATAATCTTTACCACTCAACTTCGTCTGAAGTTCATCATCACCGAAGATAAAATGTCAGACACAGATTCAATAAAAGATTTAAAAGATGACCTGATGTCGTTTAAGCCATCTTTCAATATATTCTAACTCTGAATGACTGCATTGAGCTTCAAAAAACTGTTTAAATGATGCATTTTGTCATTCATGTCAGACAATTCTGACTACATCGACAAAAGCTCATCTTTCAGCCCTTTGTTATCCACTTGAAGATTTGTTATTTCCTCATCCATCAACTGCTTCAATCGATCACATTCCTAAAAAATTTTGTAGTTGGTAGAATTATATATAAAGTGGCTTCTTAAGTCTGTAAAAAATGAAATTACTTAATTTGATATATGAACAATCAGGATGATAGATAGAATGAGGCTGAATAGAAGAGCTAGAGCTAGCAGCCCCCATTTGTTTTTGCAATGATGGATCGACAAAATCATCATCTGAATCTTGAAAATGTACCTTTGACAACGGGGTAGTAGACTCACTTTTGCCCACTGGAGATTTAGAGATCCTAATGTTCTGATTTGGTTGTCTAAGCTTTGAGTACTGCACATATATCGGTTGTACCTGACGTACAGAACAATGAAATCAATTAGCATGATGATACAAACCAGGATACAATATATATATGAAGGAAAGTTACAAGTAACATATTTCAGGTCACATGTCATAATATATCTGAAATTCATATTTAGAACTTGTCATATATGACATCGTGAGCTCTACTTCAGATGGATCAATGTTATTTATCATAACCTATTTGACATAAGATGGAAAAAAGTTGAGCATATGTCATGTTAAATATGTATAACTAATTAAATGATTACATAACAATTCAAACGTATTTAAGAACTTACATTCTCACTTCCAAACACTCTGTCCTCCAACATTGGTACTGAAGTATGTTTCTGCGCAGTCTAATTCATAATTCGTAGATGTTTCTTACAAATCTTATGGCCACCTTTCCCTCAAGTGCAAGTATGCACTCATACAGCCACATCTGGAAAGCCACTAAAAAACCCGTCAATCTGTATTGACTTGTTTGTTTTGATAATCCCTTTTCTTAATGACGGTAATGTGTTCTCAAACAAATATCTACCCAAGGAAACATTTCAAGAGTGGTAAAATATTCTGCAAGTGCAAAAATGTATAGATCCACGACCTTTGGATAGGGTGTAGCAAATAGATACGAGGTGATAAGATAAATAATCCAAATCTTAACCACGTCAAGGTCTGGTGCATCATCCTATGAAAGAAAGACTCTTTTGACATCTTCACTTGTGACAACTTTTAAGTACCTAAAATATGTATCCTTCATTGCATACGGTTTTTCATCCAACAGGTCGACCATCGAACCCATCACATCCAGTGACCAAACATAAATCAATAGTGGAGAATCGAATATATCTCCCATTTACATTGAACCACATTTCCTACTTGTTGGGTTGCTTCACCTCCCGTAGTAAAATATAGTGAATCAACTGTGGCTGAACTACTATCTCCCTACAATGCATTAGTAAGAAACACACGTGTTTTCTAAAATGTCCCTCTGAACAGTAGTGAATTTCATCACAAAGTGTGTGATGACACTCTGTATGGGTGTTATAGCGATCTTCCCAAGGAACCAATTCCTTGGTTTTATTAAATAGCTCTAGTCCTGTACAATCGTAGTGTCGGACATGTTATTATGACCTTCAACAAATAAATATTTGGTCACAAATTCTCCAAAACATAACAAATAACAGTAGGTAGTCACAACACGTATTAGTGCAGATATAATTTTCATATTTGTGTCCTGTGCTTTAATATTTTTATACACTCTAAATCATATTAACATGTCACAAGACATAATCAACTGCCATTTACATTCCAGAAAAATTAGCAACACCATAATATTTTAAAACATGATAGTGCAGATATTCTAATTCAATTCAACACACTTTAGAAAACATGTTTTGTTCACATAAATAGTAATCGATCAAATAGTACACCAAATAAGTCACAAACCCTTCAAATTACAAAATACCCAAAATAGGTCACAAAATCATATTTTGGTCACAAAATACCCAAATCAAGTCACAAATTAGTAAAAAAATATATCATAAAACTCACAAATCAGGTCACAAAATCAGATTTCACCTTCTTCAAGGATTTCCCGCCAGAGGCCAACATTTTGACTTTCTTTGCTGAAAAGGAACCTTCGACATCTTCTTTATATTCACATCAACACTACGAGTTCTAACCATTTTAAATACTACAATAGTTGAAACTCAAATGTAATATGGCTATTTCACATGAATCTCCGATAATAATGCCGGTGATTAGGAGTTCTTGTGTGGTTGAAAATTGTAGAGAAAGATAAAGATGTGAGTTCTATTGTAGAGAGAGAGAGATAAGTCGGTTTTGTGTTGTAGAGAAATAGAGTGAGGGAGAGACGATTTTTGAGAGATAGTGGCGTGGGTTGAAAGACAGGGATAAGTACATAGAGTGAGATATGTAGACGGTCCGGATTAACTCATGAATATACAGTTAACATAATAAATTTATTTTATTAATTTAAAAATAGATAATTATCACATGATCTTTGAATTTTAAACTTTATCCCCTTATTTTTGAATTGTAAACTTCAAAACTAAGGTTTTAGGTAATTTTCTCATAATTGTATATAAGACTATCTTACAGTTGAGCTCAATTAAAGTGATCTAATAAAGAATTATATTATTGGGTTTATGGTATATAAATAAAGTATGGGTCGATTTATATGTGTAGATATTGGATCCTTTAGGGTTGTATTTGACGATTTGTCAAATACACATGTAAACTATAAATAGGATTATGACTCACAATTCATATACAACTTTTCATTTTTTGTGTCATCCCAACAACTCAAGAATTAATAGAGAAAGCATACTGAACAGGAAGATCAAGAAATTCACAATCAAGAATCTAGATTACAATCAAGAATCAATAAAATGATTGGGCAATTAAATTGAAAAACAAGACATCAAGATTATGGAGTAAGAAGTAAAAAAATCAAGATCAAGAACTCAAGAATCAAAAGAGCCAACAATCAAGATTCAAGATCCGGAATCAAGATCCAATAATAAAAAAATTATTCCCAAAGAATTAAGATATGTTCCGCATTGTTAATTTTTTTTTATTGATTTGACATGGAGGATTTAACAATTAAGCAATTAGGTTTTTTAATTTTATGAAATTTAACGTTTTATAAAGTTTCGACAAGTGGTATTAGAGCCAACTCCATGTTAAACAACTGAAATTCAATAAATAATTTTTAGGGTTAATATTCATACTTTGGATTTTTCAATTTAACAAAAAAAAAAAAAAAAGACTTATGGCAACAACTTTGTCTGTGTGAATGATTAAGTATGTGCGTTAAAATTCTTAAGTATGATGCTTGTCACATCATTACTTGATATTTGGAATATGTGGCACTAGACAATCTTTTTCATTTATATTTATGGTGTCTTTTTGTTTTGTTGGCATATTTAATTGGTATTTTATGAAAAGAAAATTCATAATTGTGGCTGCACGTTGCTGCTTGACAGTAAAGACAGTGATGCGGCGCTGCCTCCTGTCTAAGGCCCCTACACTAAATAATAATAATAATAATAATAATAATAATAATAATAATAATAAATAGTGGGGCAATCAATTTCAAATCTTTGTACTTAAAGCTTATTTCGAATTACTAATTTTCTGAAATAACTTAGTTGAAGCAACGTGTTAGCAAAGTAACATCTCGTCTAAATTAATTTATTTCAAATATTTGGAAGGTTGTGTGTACACAATTCATGTGGGTATTGACCGACACAAATAAAGGTTAATATCCTACCTAATTATTTACACATTTGTGGTGATAAATATGTGATAATTGTAAAGTTTTTCATTATGTGAATATTGTGTCGATCCAAAAATAAACTTGATATTTGACTAGATTTATTGTCAATATTTGTTTACTACACCAAGAGTATCACTTACAAGTTGAAATTTATGTCCAAAGATTAAATATTAATGCTGTGCTCGATTTCTTGTGATGGGGTTCACCATTATTTGAAATTATTGATTGTCTAATAAGGATTCATACGAGAACATGTTATTTAGTTTAATTTCTCTATTCGATTAATCCATCTACTTCTACAATATCTTCCATAATCAATTTAATTCAAGTGCTTAAACCAAAGTTTAAGAGCTGGAAAGAAAACGCTTGTATCGTTCTTGGCGGCATCGATCTAGATCTTGCATTAAGGACTGAATAAACCACTAATCTTACAGATCATAAAATTGAACTCGGATAACTGGAATCGTTCAAGCCGTATAAGTCTTATGATCATGAAGCGTGGAATTCCAGCAACATTCAAGGGCTTTGTGTCCGATGAGCTAAATACTGTCAAGAAATTTCTTAAAGAAATTGAAAAAAATGCTTTGCAAAAGGCAATAAGGTCGAAACTAATACGCTTCTAGTGAACTTAGTTTCACTGAAGTATAAGACTAAAGAAAACATAAGGGAGTACATAATGAATATATCTCATCTTGTTTTAAAACTACAAGCATTGAAGTTTGAGTTGTCTGATGAGTTGCTCATGGATTTAGCTTTGATTTTATATTTTTGCACAATTCGACTAATTTAAGATTAGTTACAACTGTCAAAAGGGAAAGTTGATTCTTAATGAGCTCATTCCATATTGTGTGCAAGAAAAAAAAACTGATATTATTAATTTGGCAAGTACTTCTAAGTATAAGTAATAAAGAATAAGAAAATCTGCATCTAGTTCAGTTCAAAATAAACATCAAAAGCTTGAAAATAATAAATCCAGCTATTACTTTTATGAAAATCTGGAATACATAAAGAAAGACGGTATTAAATACCACGCTTGGCGTGTAAAGAAAAGTATACTTTTCACTTTGATTTATTTTAAAGTTAATTTAATGTCAATACCTAGACACACTTGGTGGATAAATTTCGGTACCATTGCTCACATAAGTGTGTCTATACGGGATTGCATGAACTGCCAAAGTCAAATGATGTTGACAGATTCATCTATGTGGGGTGATGGAAAATCAGTTGAAGTTGAAGTTATAGGAACTT
This sequence comes from Fraxinus cuspidata, assembly GCA_903798385.1. NCBI lineage: Eukaryota > Viridiplantae > Streptophyta > Magnoliopsida > Lamiales > Oleaceae > Fraxinus > Fraxinus cuspidata. The sequence goes on from CAIGRP010083553.1 coordinate 15,606, forward strand.
TAGATTATCATTAAAAACTGGTTATTATTTGAATTTAAAATAGACATTTGCTGTACCGTCTTTTTCGAAAAAAATTGATTTCTATTTCTACATTGGACGAATTTGGTTACTCATGTGGTATTAAACATAAATTAACCATGAAAATTCAGCTTTGTTATGACACAAGCGATTAGGTTTCATCTCTCAAAAGAGAATGAAAAATCTTGTGTCAGAAAGAATTCTTGATTCCCTTAATTTTCCAGATTTAAGTGTTTATATTAATTGCAGTAAGGGAAAACAAACAAATATAAGAAGATTAGGTGCCAATATGACTTTAGACGTTTTAAAATTAATTCATATGGATATCTATATGTATTCACTTCGATTTCTTGGAATGGTCAACAATAATTTATTATGTTCATATACAAATTCTTCTCACTATGACTACCTATATCTCATATATGAGAAATCCAAAACGTTAGACATGTTCAAGGCATACAAGGATGAGGTTGAAAAACTGTGTAAAAGAATTTAACAAGTCAAATCTTACCATAGTGGTGAATACTTTGACATTTATAAGGATCATGAGAACAACGTCCAGACCTTTTGCTAAATTCCTAGAGGAATGTAGAATCGTCCTACAATACATCAAAATCTCTCTAGGTAGAAGGACTAAAACTGCAGCTTAAATTCTCAACAAAGTTCCAAGTAAAGCAATTGTTAAAATGTTAATTTTTTTTAAGAAATCACTATTAGGTCAATTTTTGAAACAAGAAAATCTAATCTCTTGAGAATGTAGAGTTTGTGGGGGGAGATAAAGTTATAAGGTTAAAAATTATGTCTTGGAGGAAGAATATGTATATATTTCTTCTATTGCAATTGACAATGATTAAGACCAGGGACAAATCCTTGCTTCAAAACTTGTTCAAGAAACAATTTTGGATTAAGAAAATATTACAAAATCTCTTATACACAATTAAGAAATTGTTCCAGAATAAACTCAGCAACCTCAAGAACAAATGTTGTTACTCATATGAACAATCTCTCCCTACGTGGCAAATTTGAGAGCCCTTACCTTACGTGGCAACTTGGGCTACCCTGTTGAGAACAAGGGTTGTAACCCCTCGTACAAACCAATACTCGACCGACCCCATTTGAATGGACCCCCAATGTAGGAGTCGGTTTGGGCACGGTGATAGATAGATCCCTAATCGATCTTTTGGATAAGTGATTGATAAGACAATTCACTATCAACGCCGCTTCTATACACCTACACAGTCAAATCCCACTTGCACAAACTAGGGCTTGTATATATGTGAAGGGTCTTAGCATTTAATGCCCTGATTGACTAATTGGTTGATGTGTGTAATGAGAAGGGTTAGTCAATATGATGAAGCCACGTGCATTATCATCCAACAAATCTTGTTCCCCTTTACTCAAGTATAAAAGCCCACATTTAGTGATATTGAAGGTTAATACAAGTTTAGACTTTCAATCCAATATTCTTGCTACAAACACTCACCTTACTCTACCTAAGACCGACCCACTCAGCTTATAGGAACACGAGAAACCTTGGGAATCTGTTGGCTACGTCATCGGTACAATTTTTGGGGTCATCAAATGTCATTAAGGAAATATACTATAAAAATGAGAAAGGAAATTCTGGACTTTCTCCAAGAAAAGAAGGATGGTTTGGATTGATGGAAGAAGATATGATCAATCAACTTTTATCAAGCCGTGCAAAAAAAAAAACTCTCAAAAGTGGATTGATGCCATGCATAAAGAAATAAAGTTCATGATTAACAGTGACATTTAGGAACTCATCGTATTGCCTGAAGGTGTGAACCCCATTGGTTGTAACTAAATATTTAAATTCAAGAGGGATTCGAATGGTGATGTGGAGAGATATGAGGCTCGTCTTGTTACAAATGGCTTCACTAAAAAAGAAGACATTGACATTAAATATACTTTTTTTCTCCAATTTCTTTGAAAATACTCTTTTAGAAACATTATGACATTTATGACACATTTTGATATTAAGGCACGTCAGATGGTTTACAAATTAAAGAAATTCATCTATGAGATTAAGCTGGTTTCCCGTAATGGAATTATAAATTTCTTTAAATAATTATCTCATTTGGTTTTCAGAAGAATTTAGTTGATGATTGTGTATATGACAAGTTCAGATTGAGTAAGCATATTTTTTGGTATTGTATGTCGATGACATACTGTTTGTCTACAATGATATAAGTGTTTTGCATAAAACCAAGAGATTTCTTTCATGGAATTTTGAAATGAAAAAATCTTGGTCACTTCTTTTTTGTATTAAGGATATAGATACACGTGATCGTTCTCGATCTATTTTTGGATAATCACAAGAGAGTTATATCGATTAGGTTCTTAAGGGATTTTGGGATACATGTGTAAACCAGGTGATATCTGTGTTGCTAAGGGATGCAAGTTTAGTCTCAATTAATGCCTCAAGGATAAATTTAAATAAAGGAAAATTCACAAAATACCCTATGCTTCAGCAGTTGGAAATTTAATGTATATTTATGTTTGCACACATCCGGATATATCATTCATTGTTGGAATGCTAAGCAGATATTTAAGTAACTTTGGGATTGAAATTTGTAAACTAGCTATTATGTTATTTAGTATATATAGAGAACTAAGGATTACATTATCACATTCAGGAAATTCAGAACAATTGGAGTTCAATGGATATTCTGATTCTGATTATGGAATATGACTGCAAAATATTGTCACTAGGCTGTATAATTTGGACGGAATTGAAAAATCACTTAAATTATTCTGTGATAATAGTAGTCTTGTATTCCAATAGGAACTTGACAATGTCAAAGTTTATAGACATTAAATTCATAATTTTTAAGGAAAGAATTCAAAGTGGTTATGTTTCTATAAAGCATATTAGGACAAACTCCATAATCATGAATCCGTTTACTAAATTACTACCACACAAGGTCTTTCATGAGCATAATACTCACATGGGTATTGTATCTTTTGATAATATACTAGTTTAGTTCGAATTTGTATTCATATGTTTTCTATTTTAAACACATATTTTTATTCATAGATATTCATTTTATTTCAAAAATAAAGTATTCACTTCAGTTCCACTTTGATTAAAGTCTATGATTGATCTCAATAAAGAATAAGGTATAACCAGTTGTAATAGTCATGTTTAGATCACATTACATGTAATTTCCATACTACACATCAACACTTGATCCGTGTAATTTGATTTTGTTGATATACGTGATCATTGATGGTTTAGTTATGATATTTGTAATGAAAATCGCTTTGATCATATATTGATATATTCAATGGATGAGATTGTTTAGAGATATCTTTGGTCATGATGGCAAAATTTTTAACGTCGTAAGGCTATACACATTTATTAGGTAACATACGTGGTCCAAGTGGGAGATTGCTGGGTTTATTAATTTGTTATATAGGTATTCATATGTAATTAATTGTATATAAGGTTATCTTAAAGTTGAGCCCAATTAAAGTGATCTAATAAAGAATTAAATTGTTGGGCTTAGGCATCTAAATAAAGTGTGGGCCAAATTGTATGTGTAGATATTGGATCCATTAGGGTTGTATTTGATGATGAGTCAAATACACATCGAAACTATAAATAGGGTATTGTCTCCAATTCATATGGAACTTATCATTCTTTGTGTCGTCCCATCAATACAAGAATTAATAGAGAAATCATATTGAAGAGGAAGATTAAGAAACACACAATCAAGAATCAATAAAAGGAGGAGAGCAATTAAATTGAAAAAAAGACAATCAAGATTATGGAGTAAGAAGCAAAAAATCAAGATCAAGAACTCAAGAACCAAAAGAGTCTATAGATTCAAGATCCGGAATCAAGATCCAAAAATTATTCCCAAAGAATTAAGGTATATTCTGCATTATTAATTTTCTTGATGATTTAATATGGAGGATCTTGACAATTAAGCAATTATGTTTTCTAGTTTTATAAAGTTTCAACAAGATGTTGGTTGAGATGACTTCTTGTTGATGATCTTCAACTACACAAGTTGGGACCCTAACCATATAATACTAAAATTGTTAGAAGAGCTTGGTGGTCCACGTAATCCTTAAAAGTAAATTGGTTTATATGTGGTTGAATTTTAACTTAAGACAAGTTTTATGCTCTTAACTTTTTGTCTAATTATGTTGAGGTTATCAACATTATGCTGCTTATTTGACTGTATTGTGACCTTTTCTCCACCATTTTTCAGTGTACAAAGGAAGAATTAGTACGACATATTGAATTGTTTAAGAGGATGCATTCCACATTAAAAGGATGAGATAGCCAACTAGCTGAGTCATGATATGTAAAATATATCACTTATTATACAGAGATCTTAGCATTAATATTATTAATTTTAACCATCTTTTTGATTTTGTATGACAGAAAGAAATGGTGTAGTTACAACAATCACAAGCAGAGATGGAAGATTAAGCATCGGTCATGGATGAAGTTGAAATATGTACTCAAGTTCTTGGTAAGAGGTTGGGACTATTTCTGAGATTGGACTTGTTCTAGCAAATCATACATCAACACAATCACAGCTCCCCCTAAATTAATGCAACAGCTGGAAATTCTTGCATAACAAGACAAAGAGAATGATAAAGCTATTAGTGAGCTTACACAAAGTCTCGAACAATAGGTGTTACTTATCCAGAGCCTTGTTGTACGAATGAATATGAGTTGGCATCCTCCTATAGGACTGACCAATGATCTGCCTCCACCGTTGCCATCAGTTGGTACTGCAATATTATGATTACATTGTTAAAGTTACAATTTATCTTTCCATGGTTAAATATTAGACATTTATGATTATACATGGACTTTTAGTACTTATTATTTGTGCAGTACAATTTTCTTCTGCATTGACATGTTTTTTGTTAAATTTAATATTTTATTGATTCTCGATATTTCTAATTTAGTAATTGTGATTGTTGAAAATTGAAAATATTGGACAAATTATTAGCAGGAACAAAAATTATTAATTATAAAAGCATTGATACATATGTCTAGCAACCACATATTGGTTGATAATATTTATTCTACAACCAAATTATGGTCATTGAAAAATAAGGAAAAAAAATATTGTCATTCACAGACTAAGATTTTAATGGCTGATTCTTACATTATCCTTCAGCAACAAAAAGTTGTCAATGTTTACCGACCAACGATTGGTCCAAGAAAGGTAGCATTTTTCACCTACCATGGGTTGGTCACTATTTCATTATCTTCACCAACCAACTATTGGTTGTTGTTAGTGTGAAAATATTTTGTTCTAATCTATTTGCTGACCAACGTTTGGTCCCATTAGGGTACAGTCAACTAACTTTAAACTATTATGAGCAGCCAAAAATGAATCCTTTCAGCAACCATGTTGGTCACTAAATATATAACACTCAGCAACCACCCATATTGGTAAGAAAGACATTCAACGACAATAAATCAACCAATTTTTCATTTTATCAGCCACCAAAAATCAAACCCTGTTGCGACCAATAAGTTGACATGTTTAGTGACCAACTCCACTGGTCGCTGAAGAGATTTATCAATGGTGATTTTGCAACCATTAAGCGATCACAAATATTTGGTCGCAAATGGCCTCCAGTGACCAAAAAATAACATTTAGCGACCAAATCGTTGGTCGCTGGATGCAAATTTTTTTTTTGTTAGTGTAAGTATTGAACATGAATCACTTCGTGCAGTCCTCTCCTTTACCTTGATTGTATAGAGTTAACCCTAGTTGTAACGTCGAAGGTTAAAGAATACTGTAGATGTCAAGTCGGTTAAGAATAACATGAAATTCATCGTCTCACAACATACTCTCATTAAAGAAAACATCCATCCTCTTATGAACAAAATGTGTTCTTTTTTGCTAGTATAAATCAAAAAAATATACATCTAATCCGTTTTCTCAACTTCTCTCTACATATACTTAAAATGCACCGTACACGCCTTTTTCCCCCAATTTCTTCTCGATTTCCACGTAGGGATGGGCTCCGGCTCCTTTTTAGCAAGAGAATCAATAATGAATGGTACGTAGTACTTGACATGACTAAATATAGTAACATGAACAATATTTTTAAGTTTCGCTTTTTCTCTTTACATTTAATAGGATTCCATACTATAAATTAAAATCTATCTTATAAACTTCCCAATAAATCAATATTAGAGATTTATTTATCTTATGAACATATAAAATATCCTAGAGGAAATTGTGGATGATAGTCTTTTTAATAATTGGAGTTGGTAAATGTCTACTATTCTTCAAAATATCCAATTTTTATATTAAAATGCCTAGAATACCCTTGACATGGCTAGGTTGCACTTCTCTTGCTAAAATGAGTCGAAAGACATTGACACCCTAACTCCAAAACTATCTCTCACTATTAATTCAATATTAAGGATTCTTTTGCGAAAACTGCCTCCATTACTCAAAATTTCCCAAATTCTATGAATACATCACCAACCATATTTACGATCGATCGCATCTTTCGTCCCGTCGAGAATAAGATATTTTTTCTTTATTAACAGTGTGGTTAATGTGTTGCCTTTATCTTGAAAATATATTGGGCATACTTTTGACCTATAGCTAAAATATACATTTTACATGGCACCACGCTCAAAAATATGTCAAAAAATATGCAGTTCATTACTTTATTCTTTTCAAAATTTCTATATTTATTGGTAATGTTGTGTTGGTCTAATATGGAATTTTTAACTGCAAACGTGAATGTGATAGAGAATAGAAAATTTTCACAATTTTGAAATTTTAAAATAGGGTTCACAGATTGTACCAAGAATTTTCGTCCACGTTGAAGGTCCATTTTCATAGTAATTGAAAAGGATGTATATATTTGATGACATTGTGTTGAAAATATATAATATGCATGTGTCGACCTTCAAAGGCTATGCCATCCTAAGGTGTTGTTAAATGGATGTTATCAACGTCCATTGAAAGAGATTGTACTGAGACAAAGATAGGCTATCAAGAACGTAGATGAAATATGATGTCAATTGGTCAGATCTAGTTTTGTAGAAGAATAAGTAGATTATTACATCTTTATTTCACGTTTTATTAATCAGTTTTTGGTGGGGTGTTATTGGCACTTGAGGGGTGAAAATGAGCGTTGCATTTGCTTCTACAATGTACTTCAGCATTGAAAATATGACGAAGTGTTAAAAAAAACTAATATGTACTATATATATATATATCATTTTTTACACGTACAAGTTTTTCTTATTAAAAACTTAAATAAATTTTAAGTTTTATTTGTCATTTTTAGTGGTGTGATATTGACATTCGAGATGTGAACATGATCATTGCATTCGCTCTAAAATATATTTCGGCATTTGAGATATTGCGAAGTGTCATAAAAAACCAATACATTAGATATGGCCTTAAATCGCTTTTTATGTAAATCATTTTAACATTTACAATTTTTTATAGAGAAAGGCGATAATGTTTTTCATGACGTACAATGTAATGTTAGTTAGTCCATTGTGATTTTATGTTAATTTTTCTAACTAATTGCTTATTTTTTGAATCGTTATAAATTTCATGACTAAGATCCCATTTCGGATTTATTTTGTAGCCTAAGTTTTAATTCTCAAAATAATTAGAAGTTGCTTTAGATGTTTAGTAAATTTAAAAAAAAAAAATTATTTATAGAGGAATTTGAAGCATCTAACCACAAATTTTGATAAGCAACAAAATGGTAGCTCTTCAGATTATGTTTCTAGTTATTTATATTTAAAATATTAATTTTAACCATAATTTCTAGTCTAGATTTGTTAATATTTCAAAAATAATTTGAGAAACCAAATTGCTGCAAGTCCAACGCATTAAAGGTAATTTATATTTATCTGAATTTTAATCTATTATGTGAACTATGCTTTTACTTTCTAATTTAAAATTTTCTAGCTAGTGTAATAGATATTTTATTTTCATTTTAAACTAACTACGTTTAATACATTGGCCTACAAAAATATTTTATATTTTCCACAAAAAAAGAATTATATTTGATATTATTCCATATTGTTAGAAAGGTAAATATAAATCTAAAATATTACTAACAAAAATAATAATATAAAAGGACATCATTATAATCCCTATACATTTTAGTAATTTTATTTACCGACACAACAATAAATTACCTTTTGTTTACCAAACACTCAATTGATTCTTTCCGCATCTAATTCCTTCTTCAGTATAGCAAAAATTGATTCCTGACTATTTTAAAAGTTCTTAGAAACTTCAATGACTACTCGTAAAATTAACTCAAAAGAAAAGGCATATCCAAGTATTTCGAGTAAAATAAATATTTTAATGATTGAGTAAATTACACATGAATACGAAAGAGTGAATTACAAAATTGTTTATAAAATATTTTTATTCATAGAAGTTTGAGTAAAATAAATACTTTAATTTAATGATTGAGGTCCAACCAGTTTGACAATTTGTCTCGGACTCGGATCCTCCACTATGGGAATTAAATCATTTGAATTAAGATTTTATAATTAACCGTGGTTTCTCAATCTGCAAAGCCCCGCCATGGACTATAGACATCAATTACGAGACGAGCAACATTATTCACACAAGGCCAAAATTGTGTCTCGGGGAAAATTATCACGTGTTATAGTGTTTTCAAGAGGCTTTTTATTTAAAATATATATTTGTAAGACTTCTTAACATGAATATCAAAATTGGATTGAATCGGCGATCCAGTCCTGAAAAGTGGGGAAGATAACAATTTGGCATTAATTGATCCATTATCAAAAGACCAATGAAAAACAAATGAATTAAACTACATGTACACTTTTTATGTGCATAAAGCTTGAAATTTCAAGATGTGTCAAAATCTGTGTCATTAGTTGTTTAAAGTTGTGTTAAAATTAATATATAAAAACCCGTCACTTCAAAATAATATCAAACTTGATGTACATGTAGCAAAATTGAAATCAAATCAGATTCAATCTAATCCGATTGTTACTAAATAGGTCCAGAGCAAAATTAATATTATATTTTCACTAGGAGATATTGAACCGTGTACTTCGTGCATAAAATATGATTACCTTGACCACTATTGCAATTACAAAACCTTTGTATACATATATAAATAATGCTATATGTAAATCACAATTTATAGATTGTTTTACAGATTGATGAAGTGACAAAAAGAAAGCGAGAATTATTTTTTTAGTTGGTTGGTGAACTATTGACCCGATGATTTATACGGGTAACTATTGCGTTGAGTCTGATAACTATGATTTTAAGTACATAGGGATGATAAAATAATATTTTAAAAAAAAAGAGTAAATAATGAAATAGAACGCACTGGGGATCTGCCATGCTTCCCCGTAAACTGGAATTGGGAAAGGGACGAGGATGGGTGTCAAGTCCATTGCCATCTAAATTTCCACATTTTTTTTCCCTCTCTTTCCCTCCCTCGACAGCTATTCTTTCGCTTTTTAGGCTGCTACGAGCTTTTGAAGATCTTAACACAATTCTTCGTCATGCTATGTATTTTGGGATGTTTGATTCCCATTTTTCCCAAAATATATGTTTTCTCTTTTTTTTTTCAACTACACATTTTTCATAAAAATAATATTTCATGTAAATCAAAAACTGTTCATTCTTTTTAACTACATATTTTTCATCAGTCTATTATTTCAAAATACATTTTTAAAAAGTAACGGGCCCAAACACCCCCCCCTTTTATTTCATTGTAAATAAAACTCTGATCCTCTCTTGGAGTTTTCTACGCCCAATTTTTTTTCCTGTTTTGCAATAGACGGCTGAAATTAATTTATGTAATGGCCCACAATTGGTTTTTAAGAGGCTAACGTAGCTTCACATTCTTAGCAGTATATTACTATCAAAATCCGGCTTTAGGAAGTGTGGCAAAGCTAAAACTAATTTTAAAATAGCATTTCAGTCCACATTTTTATCCTAGCATGATTGGTACATTCAATACTATATAAGCTATCTTATAACCATACCAATTATCAGTATTAGAGATTTGTTTATCCTAAAAACATATTAATTTTCAATAGTTAAATTATCAAGTTCATGAAATTACAAAACAAAACCCCCAAAACATAGTTTACAAGTTGTCGTCAAAATTCTTTACAAACTATAGCAGAAGTCGAGGGTGATTTGACATTTTAATACGACCGCCTTGTTATAATTTTTTTACTTATCGTTGATATATTTTTTTTTTTTTTCAGATCCGTTTCCTTAAGGTAACAACTTCAAGCATGAAGCGTACACTGGCAGATACTCATGGTGCCATATGGGGTTAAGTGACCTCACAAATTATTTTTTTCTGAAAAACTATCATTATTATTTTAATTTTTCTCAAGTCTGGATATTATCCTTTCTAAGTTAATTGTCTCAATTCTCGATGAACTTATGTCCGTATTTTTGATTGCTCACTAAAATTTCAGATGTCGTTTGATCAGTAAACTTATCAAAATATTGGACGTTACTCACTGATATAACATCTATTTCAGAACTCCAATAGAATTGGTGACATGGCAGACAAAATGCACAGGTGATGTCCAAACATCGTTATGTGACCAATCATGGCACACTAAATTGCAATGTAAAAAGAGGCATCTTTGATTACTCACTATACTTTAAGGTGATCAAGTTTTGGCCACTAAACTTATAAAACTAGCACCGATTTGTCCTGAAATTTTATGAATGTTGTTCCAAGTATCAATTGCTTACAACAAGATTTCATTTGCAACATGTGGAATGTTTCATGACATTTTACAATATACTTGAACTTTGTTGCAATTTTTCCATATTTGATCTATATTCTATATCAACGACAACAAAATATTTGACGATTATGACAAAATGGGAGAAGAAATGGTTAACAAAACTTGAGGAATACGGAGCAATGACGGATCCAGCACCCAACGAGCCACGCGGCCGCGCATACTTAGATCCATCGGGAACAGTTTTTTTTCTTTTTTCTGTTACCAATAGAGACTTTTTTTAGATTATATAACTGGTAATTTATTTTATTTTCAAACATCACTTGTAGCTCTCTAGTTAGAATTTGCATATTTATATTGGTGGTCCTAATATCGAATCCCTTCCTAACAATTTTATTGTGAAATATTTTTAGTTTTACAATTTTTACCAAAATTAATGCAATAGGGAGGGCATTCTAACCCATGAGCTCTCCTTAAGATTATTGAAAGCTTGACCATTATGGCAATTGTTGAAGTTTGACACTAAATTTACTAGAATAATATATGTTAAATTTTAGCGATTTTAATCCAATTGTAAAAATTCGAACCCGTGCTCTTCTTATGAATTATACAAAATTTGGCCACAATATTGGCCACAATATCATTTGGTGAACATTACTAATTTGTACAACAAAATTATATATTTTCCGTTTGAACAAAATAATTATTATATTTAAATTTTAAACCTTGTTTGATTCTTTTTTTTTTCAAAGTACATTTCTCTTTTCTTTTCAACCACATTTTTCAATAAAATAATATTACACGCAAATTCAAAATTTTTCCTTATTTTTAACCACATATTCTCCATTAAATCACTATTCCAACATGTATTTTTTTTTGCAAAAAATGGGTATCAAATGGAGCTTTTAATATTTTATTGCTGCCAACGGTCAACGGTCGCTCGTGCTGATTTGAAATTTTGGATCCGCCACTGATCCGGAGCATTGGCCATTGCGTGATATATTTTGTTGTGCCCTTGCCTTCCACATAAGAAACATGTCACACGGTTGGTCTCTTTTTTGAGAGTTTAGACTTCCCTTATGAATGCTGAATGTAATCTTCTTCATCCATTCTCCTTTTTTGTGTCTTTCCCTTTTGTTTGCCCACCCATTTCTGAGATTCGATTGGTGGAGCATCTACAGTTGGCTACAAAGAAGAGTCGTTCATCTGATTGAGTATGTTTTCATAGCAAGTCAAATAAGTCTCCACTGAATAGCACCCGTCCACATAATCCTTCGGATGTTTTCACATATTCAGAATAACTGCAACTGCATGATAGAATGTCCACATAATCCTTTGGATGTTTTCTCATATTCAGAATAACTGCAACTGCATGATAGAGTGGGATCCCTGTTAGTCCTTATCGCCAAGGATGTACGTTGTTCCAAGTCAACCATCCTACATCAAGTAATTGGCAATAGTTGTTGCCTTTGTAGCTCTCCACAAGTAGTCCTTCAAAATTCTATCTTTAAATCTTGCTTTGAAAAAGTTCTGATGCGTGTGCCTCACGCAGAATAGATGTCTAACAGCTTAAAACAAATCATCAAGCACATTCTGAGGGCCCTACTAACGATCTGTAATGAAAGCTCACTCATTGCATAATCAATACCAAGTTTATTCGCCAGGTGCTTCACAAACCATCACCAAGTTCCAGTATTCTCCCGCTCAACTACCATGGAAGCAACTGGGTATATGCAATCATTTGTATCGTATGCAATTGCTATGAGCATCTATCTCCTCATAATTCTCCCTCAAGTGGCACACGTCCAATCCAATTACCGACCACAACCTTTCAAAAATCCATGCTTGCATGCTTCAAAGCAAATGTATACTTTATTCCTTGAAAAACCTGCTCTTTCAACGCAATGAATACAGTAGACCCTGGATTCGATTGCAAAATCTCAGTAGCACATGATCGAAACATTCTAAACTACTATTCCAGACTGCCTTCCAAAAGTAACTTTACACTCCTTCGTGTCTTCCAAGCAACATCTCGACTTATGTGTGACTTCAGATCCTACTTCACACAGCGAATGATACTTGATGTCTTCCATTCAGGATCCTCTCTAAAAGTTTCCATATATTGCTTAGCTAAGAAAGCATACATGAGACATCTATTCATCTAACCATGATTACATGTGTGTACTGTGGCCATTAATTTTATTTGAAATGCATCATCCTCACACCTCTTAGATGCCCAAATATTCCAAGTGCATCTTCCCTTGCATACGGACTGTACCTTAATTTGTTAGTTGCCTTAAATTTCACATTCTATCTATGCAATACCTCATATGTTCTAATCGTCATCTAAAATCCTCTACCGAACTGAACTTCTGGCCAACCACGAATTGTGGATCTTGCATATCCATATCCGCACAAAAGGAAGAAAATCTTGGCCTCAATACGTACTCCTACTCAATTCCTTCATCCACATTTTGCACGTACATATAGTCATCCTCATCCATATAATGTTCGTTACTAGGGACGATAAATTCTGGATCGTTCTTTAATCCGTCACCATGATACATAGTAAACGTAGTAAAAAAAAAAAAAATTTGTGCATATGATCAACAAAATATCACCCCAAATAGAATCAAAGCAAATGAATGACTGAATTTACATTCAAAACAAAATAACTCCACACAAAAGAAGTACTTGTGCTCATCATGATGAAAGAAAATATAATCTTAACAAAATAAAGTAAAAAAAAAAAAAAAATTACCAGTGCCAAGCATTTATCGTGTTTACCAGCATTTGATCATTCACTGTGAGACGTTTTAAATTTTTAATCGTCGTTAATCCAGTGTTCACTAAAAATTGTGGGGCTCAATTAACTGAAATTAATCAATCTTTCTTTCTTCCTTCAATGGACTAGGTAGAGGCTTTCTATCCTACTTCTCCGCGGTTGATAGGGGGAAGTATTTGGGATTTTTTGGGGAAGCATTTCTTAGAATCGAAGGATTTGGTGATTTAGGGGTTGGTTTGAACGATTTTCTAATTTTTTTTTCCCGGCCCATTTCACATTTTCACAAGTAAAAAAACGCGCTTTAATAACATGCATTTCTTACGTGGCAATTTGGTGTTCCATGATTGGTCACTTAACGGTGCTTGGAATCCACCTATGAATTCGGTCGACATGTCACCAATTCTATCAGATTTGTGAAACGGATGTCATGCCAGTGAGTAATGTCCAATATTATAATAAGTTAGTAGCAAAAACTTGGCATCTAAACCTTTAGTGAATAGTTGAAGACACATATATAAGTTCAGTGATTATTGGGACAATTAACTCACCATTTCTCTGTTATCTATCCTCTTGCACGATACATCCAAACAGATCAAAGAAAAATCCCAAAACAAAACTCTTCTTCTTCAATCTTTATTGTCTACCTAGTATTTGCCCAATCCCTCCTCACCTTCATCTTGCTGATGTCTTCCACCATTCCACCCCTTTTTTTCTCAACGCCATGCCCTTAAATGAATTTTTCGATCTAAGATTTAAACCAATCAAACTATTGGTCAAGCCATAGGCCCCCAACCTCTACAGAGTCATTGAGAAAAGACATGTATTTAGATTATGGCAAGCTATCTAATATTGTTGATCTTTATCATGTGTTATTTGATTATATTAATAGATAGTCTTGCCCAAGGGGAGCAAGAACTTAAGTTTGGAGGTGTTAGATAAATGTGTTTTTACAAAGTTATTGCACACTTAATTCGAGTTATTATTGATTAAACGAATGGAATTCTACTCATAATCAGATATTATTTGCTTATATAGGTTAAAAATCACAATTGAAAGAGAACAAGAAAAAATAAGATAAAAGGACCAAAAAATAGAAAATCACTAAGTTGGGGACCAAAGCGCACAAGTACCAAAAGTGAAAGGACCTTGGATGCAAATTTTGAAGGAAATAATAGAAAGAAAAGTCAAAATTCAAGGACCAAAACTTATAAGATCAAAGTTGAGAGACATGACACACAATTACCTGGGGGCTTAAGTTACAAAAAGGGCAAACCATAGCGCCCGCATGTGCGCCTCGAACGACATGCGAGCGAGAATTCTGAAGCAAAATGTAGAAGCCTTTTGGATTTCACGACGTGTGTACGCCAAGAATAATGGTGTACATGCACAGTTCTACTTATGATGTTGTATTTATCCTTTATTTTCTTTATTTTGTACTGGGTGTCTCTGCCAATTTCTTATTGTGCCTTTGTATTAACTTGAGCTAAAACTTTTGAAGTTGGGATTTATGAGGTAACTTGACCTAAGTTTCATTAATGTCAAAGTTTGCTATTTAATGTTTAAATTACTATGTTCTTGTGCATTTACTATTGTGTTTCAATTCTTATCATGTATATGCCAATATATGATTGGGTTAGGTGATTTGTGCAATTATTGAGAGATTGTTATGCATTTTAGACCAAAATAGTGAATGTCTTAGGTTCTTGTAAGAGATAAAAATATACTCTTAACCATAGGCGATCCATTGAGCTATTTTCATAAAGATTTAATGCAATTATTTATATTTTAATGGACATAGAGATATAATATGTTAAACCAATTAATTAGGGTTAATTTCTATCGAAAGGGGTAATTAGCTAAAATAGGGAAATCGGATTTAACATTGTAATTGAGTAATTTGCGTTTTGGTTTATTGAGAAATTAATAAAACGGCGGTCAATGAATTTATGAATCCCAACTCATTTTATAATCCAAAATTTCTATGATTTTCATATTTGTTATTTTAATTGAACTTTAAAATCAATTTCCTTTTAAACTTAAAATCAAATTATGTGTATCTAATTGTTAAAATTGAATCAACTATTGTATAATTAAAAGAAACATTACTCAAGGAGTCGATAACTTGGACTCACAAATTCACTTTATTACTTAAACGAACTCATACACTTGCGGTGTATAATTTTAGCGAGCAAGTTTTTGGCTACGTTACCGAGGGATTGTTTTATTTTGATTACTACTTTAGTTGACATTAGTGTTAATAATTATTTATTATTTATTCTTTTATAAATTTTAATGTGTAGTTGATTTCTTAATTTTTCTTGTTGTCTTAGGTCTTTAATAGTGCATGCATAGCTCGAGGAATCTTGATCTTGTTGCTTTTGATTCGGATATTGAATGAACTTTTCGAAGAAGCTAGGGGAATAAAGAGAAGTAAGAAGACAACAAGTTGAGATGGTATATCAAGGAAGAGATGTTGACCCTAATGATCAACCTGAAAATATTCCAAGGGTGGCATTACTTTGGGCTTTGATAACCAAGCGGGCAGGGCATAAAATCCTGTCATAAATGAAAATGACATGCTATTTAGGGATTTCATAAATTATTCCTTGATGGAAAATCAATCAAGTATTGTCTAACTTTCATATGGGTATTCGAACTTTCAACTTCGATCGGAAGTCAACAATTTGTTCTCCAATACCATTTGATTTTATAGGGGAACTGATGAAAATCCATACTCTTATGTTGCACATCAATTTCAAATATGAATACGTGAGTTTGGAAACAATCCGGATGAGGTTGTTTGCACATACATACTTTGAAGGACAATGCAAAATAATGACTTGATAATTTGCCATCAGAGAGCATTAATAGTTGCGTAGAATTTGTGCAAAAGTTTAATACAAAATTCTTCCCACCTGCTAGAGTTGCTAAGCATAAGCATGACATCACCACCTTCCAACAATTTGATTCGAAGAGTGTACATGAAGCTTAGAAGAGGTTTAAGGATATGCTTAAGAAGTGCCCAAATCATGGGATCCCCATGGGACAACAAGTTAATTACTTCGATATCGGATTGACTCTTTCTTGATGTTCCAATGTGAACTCATCTTCTAGTTGGTCAATCAAGTGGAAGAGCATTTGGAAAGCCTATGATTTGTTTGAAATTATGAGCGAGCAAAGTCCAACCTGATCGGATCGGGCTTCACAAAAGGAAACTAGTGGAGTACGTGGAATAAAACATGTTTAATTGTTCTTGCCAAGATTGACTCCTACTTCTGAACACATTGTACAAAGTGTACAAGCTCCTCCAATTTGTGATACATGTGGAGCAAATCACCCGAACTCAAGTTTTCCATTGATGAGTAGTGATTTTGCATCCACTGAGCAAGTAGCATATGCTCAAAATTTCTAACGCCAAAGGTACAATCCATATTCTCAAACATATCCGGTTGGTGAAATCGTTCTAATCTCTCTTATAGGAACAATAAAAATGTGCTAAATTTTAGGCCACAAGAGAAGAAAGAAGGGTAGGAAGATGGCATTGCTATATTGGCGAATCATCAATTGCAATATCAAGAACACAACGAAGCCTCTTTGAAAAATGGTCCAAATAGATGAACTTCTCTAGAAAAGGCAAAAAGGAGCTTTTCCTAGCAAGAATGAGATAAATCCAAGGGAGAACGTACAAGTTTTACCACAAGAAGTAGGGTGCAATTGGCCCGAAATCATCGTGACACTTCCAAAGTCTCCCGATGAGGCACCCATTGAGGAAGATATGCTTGTTCAAGAGCCTAATGTAAGTGGTGAAGCAACGAAGGAAAGTGAGCCAGAGCTATCAACATCAAAAGCTCCAACACTGGTCAAGGCATATATGCCTCCCATTTCTTATCACAAAGGCTTCAAAAGCATAAGCTACATGCTCAATCTGGTAAGTTCTTGGAGGTGTTCAAGAAGATATAAATAAACAATCTTTTTGCCGATACTTTGACTTAGATGCCAAGTTATGCCAAGTTTATGAAGGATATTCTTTCCAACATAAGAAAACTTTAAGAGCATGAAATGGTGATGCTAACGGATGAGTGTGGGCTATTCTACACAATAAGCTGCCTCGAAAAATCAAATATCCAGGGAGTTTTACCATTCCATGCACAATTGATTAATTAAATTTTATTAAGGCTTTATGTGATCTTGGTGTGAGTATTAATTAGATGCCTTTTATTGAAATATAGAAAATTGGGATTGGGAGAGGCTAAGGCGACCACCATATCCTTACACTTGGCCGGTAGATCAATCAAGTATTTTAGGAATGTCATTGAGGAGGTCCTAGTCAAAGTAGACAAATTCATCTTCCCGTCCAACTTTATTATTCTTGACATGAAAGAAGATTACGACATTCTTATTATCTTGAGGCGGCCATTTCTAACTACTTGCCGGGTTTTGATTGATGTACAAGAGGGGCAACTTATTTTGTGGGTCCAAGATGAACAAGTCACTTTCACTATTTTGAAAGCCATCAAGTATCTCTGGGATACAATTTATGTTTTCGGATTGATGCTATTGATTCGATTCTTTATATAGGTTTTCTAAAGATCCTCTTGAAACATGCATTGCACATTCTTTGAGCATTGAGGAAGGGTATTTTGAAGTGGAGGACATGGTTCACTATTTTGGGGCTACACCATCTTATTCGTGCAATAAGGCACCATACTTTGAAAATTTGAAGAAGAGTTCCTCAATATCATTGTCTCTTCAACAAATACTGATACTTGAATTGAAGTACCTTCTTATTTGAGGTATGCTTATTTGGAAGATTCTTCCACACACTCGATTATCATTTCTAATTCCTTGAGTGAGTTGGAAGAGGAGAAATTGCTTCGGGTGTCGAGGGAGCACGATGATACTACTGGTTGGACTACTGTGAATATCCAATGGATTATCCCTTCATTATGCATGCACAAAGTCCTCGTAGAGGATAAATTTATACTATTGGTGGAGCATCAAAGTCAGTTAAATCCGAATATGAAAGAAATAGTGAGAGCCAAGTTAGTAAAGTGATTTGATGTGGGTATTATTTATCATATCTCGAATAGTTGATGAGTGTGTTTCACTCATCATATTTATGCTACTTAATCTTGATATTTAGTTTGGTTCTTAGAGTTATAGAATGTTTTGATTTGTATTTTCGTGTCATTTTATAGATTAAGTGAATTGGTGTGAGCGATACAAAATCTGGAAAAAAAATGATGTTGCATAAATCAAAGAAAAGTTGATGTTGATTTGGTGAAACTTGATGACTAGATCTTAAATTGAAAACAAAAAAGTGAATAACGTCGAAAAATTGTGAAATCTAAGGTTTGAGGAAAACAAAATGATAATTGAAGATAGGTAGGAGTCAATCGCGTGCAATTAAAAATCAAAAAGGAGTGAAATAAACTACACAATTATGTTCTGATTTTTAGCTAGAGATTGAGACTATTTTTCACATAGCAAACGTTCTAATCGGAAATACTATCTAAAGTAAATTTATATCCCTAGGGTTATCTTTCCAACACATTTTGAATCGTCTCAATTGAATATCGGGATAAAAATTATAATAAAAATATTGAAGGATGTTCAGTGTTTATTTTTTACCTAAAAATGGGTGCCGTCGTGGCGATGGGGTACTTTCTGACATGAGGAATTTGAATTTTTCTTGGTTTCTTTTAAAGACCAATCCAACCCCAATTCTTGGAAGAACTTCAAGATAATATAAATTCCCATTAAGAAGACAGTTTTGGGAGGACAATTCAATGATGCAAGAAGGCAAGAGGCAATGAACAAAGCAAGGAATCAAAATCAATAAAGGGAAGAAGAATGTATCTCTACAACACTAGTTTTTCTCTTTTCGCCTCTGTGTTGTTCTTGATAAATTTGATAATTTCCATGTTTTTTTTTATCATGAACTAAATATTCGATCTAGGGTTTGATGTAACCAAAATGTGATACCATATTTTGATTTTATAATCATTATTTCTATGAGATTTTTTCAGTTATGTTTATTGGTATTGTTTATTCTTAATGCTTTCATCTATTTGATCAATAATTGAATGACTTGATTGTCTAAATTTCAGCACTTGAGGGAGGGAAGTTTATGCGTGATCTTAGAATATCGCAACCTAAATTTTATAGGTTTTGAGAGAAAGTATAAAATCTTTGAAGCTTGTTCCACTTAAGAACTATGAACTTGATAATTTTTAGATTTTAACTTGGAATATAGATATTGAAATTGAAATATAGGAATAGTTTTTATTCTGCACTTGAGGAAGGAAGTAGAATTAAGGGTTTTTACTTATAAACTTGGGAAATTTGATTAGAAGTAACTATATAATTGAGAAACATAATTGATAGTGAGGTGAAATCATACCCTAGGCTTTCTTACATTGATTTATTCCTTCAAATTTTCATAATATTGTTGAATTCGTCCTCATGTTCACCTTTAGATTAGTCAAAACTATTCATTACAAAATTCATTCTTCTAGATAAAATATAGGCTAAAACAATTATAGTACTTAGTAGAAATTGAATCTCAATCCCTATGGGTTTGACATTCGTAGTTGATCTTTATATTACGAAACTTGACACCGTATACTTACGGTACATTTACATTAGAAAATGCGTAATAATAGTGCACGGTTCAAGTTATGCTGAAAAAAGGAGACGTCACGTTGGTAGAAAATGAGGATAATGAGCTTATTCCGGTGAGCAGGTGGAAAGTTTGTATCGAGTAGTGAAAGATGGTAGGATCATTTTTCCCTTTCAATAGCCTTAGAAGATCAAGAGAAGGCCATTGTCGTTTGGTCTTTGCAATTTGCCTGCCACTTTCTAAATGTGCATGATGGTTATTTTCTCCGACATGGTGGATAAATTTATTGAGGTTTTCATGGATGATTTTTCAGAATTTGGGATCTCTTTTGAAAAATGCTTAAAAAACTTGGGGGATGATATTAAAAAGATGTGAAAAGATTAATTTTGTGCTAAATTGGAAAAAATGCCACTTCGTAGTTCGAGAAGACATAGTTCTCGGCCACCGAATTTTACACAAAGGGATTGAGATCGACATGGCCAAAAGCCTAGTAATTGGAAAATTGCCTTCACCTACCTAAGTTAAAGGAATAAAGAGCTTCTCAGGGTATGCCTAGTTTTATAGATTATTCATCAAGGATTTTTCGAAGATCACCAAGCCTCTTTGCTCCCTGCTTTAGTAGAGCGTTCTATTTTGATTTAACAAAGGTGTCTCCAGGCTTTCAACACTCTCAAAGAGAAACTCATCATGGCTCCTATTATTATAGCTCTGGATTGAGATCGTCCCTTTGAGCTCATGTGCGCCAGCAAATGATTATGTCAATGGAGCAGTGTTGGGATAAAAGAGGAATAAAAACCTTGTATGTTATCAACTATATTAGCCGGACCTTAACCGATGTTCAATTGAATTATGATACGGTAAAGAAAATGCTAGTGGAGGTATTTGCATTTAACAAGTTTTGTTCCTATCTCATTGGCTCGAAGGTGATAGTGTACACCGACCATTCAGCCCTCAAGTATTTATTAGCAAAGAAAGATACCAAACCATGATTGATTAGATAAGCGCTTCTTCTAGAAGAATTCGACTTGAAAATTCATGATAAAAAGGGGGGACCAAAAATCTTGTAGTCGATTAAGGGTTGATGGGAAGATAAATGAGGTGTTCCCGAACAAGTAGCTCTTTCAAATCGTGCACATTCTCCGAGCTTTTCATGTATCATGATATGCGAACCATGTGAAATTTCTTATAAGTGGCATCACTCCGCTAGATCTTTCTTACCAACAAAGAAAGAAGTTCTTCCTAACATCAAGAATTATTTTTGGGAAGATCCTTTGATATTCAAGTAGGGCTGAATCAAATCATTAAGACATGTGTACCGGAGGATGAAATGGAGAAAATCCTGGAACAATGTCACTCTTATCCTTATGGTACCACTTTGGAGTCTTGAAAATCGCCTCAAAAGTTCTTCAATAGGGTTTCTATTGGTCCACATTGTTCAAGGATGACCACACACTTGTCTCCAAGTGTGATCAATGCAAACTTAGTGGTAATATCCCCAACCACAATAAAATGCCTTTGAATTCTATATTGGAAGTGTAGATTTTTGTAGTGTGGAGAATAGATTGCATGAGGCATTTTCCTTCCTCATTTTCAAATCAATACATATTAGTGGAGTGGATTATATATCAAAGTGGGTAGAAATAGTGGCTTTGCCCACTAATGATGCCCGGGTAGTGGTAAGCTATTTAAAAAAAAACAAAATAATATATATATATATATATATATATATATATATATATATATATATATATATATATGCTATGGCACCCCTCGAGTTATCATTAGTGATGGAGGCAAATATTTTTGAAATCACCTATTTGACTCACTATTGACCACATTTGAAGTAAAGCATCGGGTGGCTACCCCCTATCATTCCCAACCTAGTGGTCAAGTGGCGATTTCAAACTGAGAGTTGAAAATGATTCTTGAATTGGCGGTTAGTGTCTCTAAAAAAGATTGGTCCAAGAAATTGGATTAGCATTATGTGCCTACCACGTCGTCTTCAAAATCTCCATCAGTATGTCTCCTTATCGTCTTTTGTTTGGGAAAACTTGCCACCTCTCGGTTGAACTGGAGCATTGGGCCTATTGGGCAATAAAGTCTTTGAATTTGATTTGTAATCGGTC
>CAIGRP010083559.1:0-11801 GCA_903798385.1 Fraxinus cuspidata
ATTTCTTTGGCCTATTGTGTTCTACTCCATGAGTAAATTAATGTAGTTTATTTATTTTCTCAAAACCTATTTAGGGTGAATGAAAAATTAAGGTCAAAAGATGACCACTTGAAGTTGAAATAAATTGGAATAAAAATTGGTGAGAAATTGAAAAAGTACCAATCCCACATAGGATAGCTAGAAGAGTATAAACTACCTTATATTGCTTAAGTTTGGGACTTGGGTTTGTGCCCCAAGAGGTACCAATAGTCTTTGAAGGAGAGAGAACTTACATGCTAGTAGGTTGAACCAAAGCCCACGTACGCGCGCCGTCGCTGCTGTCTGTTTGTCCGACCAACCATCACGGCACTGTCACGGGTTCACAGGTCGTGGGTCGTGGGCTTGACTTGGACTTATGCTAAGCTGATATATATTTTTTTGGTAAAATAATATTTGATTTAAATTATTTTATTATTATTTAAAATAATAATATATTTATTTATATTGTTTTCCCCCGAATTTTCTGTGCGCGACACGTGTTTTCTTCTAGAAGGGCGGTTAACGACTGACAGTTAAATTGCCTGTCCAAACGGAACTTTTCAGCTGTTGTATCTTTTGGACACAACCTTTCAACTTCTATAAATTGGCCCCCCATACCCCAATTTTCATTCACTCCAAAAATCAATTGTGGTTTTATTATTCCTCCAAAATTATTCCTTCGTCACTGCATTATTCAATATTTGCAATTCAGCCTAAAAAATTATTTTCGTGCATTTTAGTACTCAAATTTGTTAGAGAGATCAAAACGTGAATATGTTCGTCGGGTTTTATAATTTGGAGTGCTACTATTTAAAGTCGAGGTCGTTGCATCTTGGGAGACGAGTGCCGGAATACTGTCAACACCAGTGCATGGTATTATCGTCTTAAGAAGAAAGAGTCGAACTCTTGGCTCGACCATAAACATTTTATATTTTTCATTTTTTGCACGACNAAAGTCGAGGTCGTTGCATCTTGGGAGACGAGTGCCGGAATACTGTCAACACCAGTGCATGGTATTATCGTCTTAAGAAGAAAGAGTCGAACTCTTGGCTCGACCATAAACATTTTATATTTTTCATTTTTTGCACGACCTTATTCTGCCCAAATCAATTCACGGTAATATAATTATTTTTCAACCTTCAACATTTTTATGCAATTGATAGTACCTAGAGACCTATTATCTTGAATCTGGATGAAGGGGGGTCTCATCGATTTTTGGCTGGCACAAGAAATTCTTGGTTGATTCATTTGGAGATTTGTTGTTCATAGATAAGTATTTGACTTTTGGACTGGAGGATGATTTGGGGTACGATGAAGGTTTAGGGTTTTACGAGGAATTTGATTGTTATACAAGTAAGAGGACGGTGAAGATTTAAGTTTATAGGTTGGATGAAAATGCAGGAAAATAGATTGAAGTGAATGTTTGGGTGATAGGTTACTGTTTATAGGTCGTACATTTTCAACTTTATTGTATATTGTTTAGAGATGAGTTTCATTATGCCTCTTATGAAGAGGCTACAAATCATCGCCAACGTGGAAACCAACTAAGCAAATCAACAAGGCTCATACTCTTATGTCATCCCAGACTAGCGAAGCACGAAAATGTCGAGATGAAGTGGTCCATATATATGTCCATCATTCGACCGATACGCCGAAATGATATGCGTCGAAGTGATGTACACCTAAGTGTTATGATGAGGAACAATGGTTGTTGCAAAGATATTATCACACCGCCTCGTCTCTATTAACCATGAGATCTTTAATACAAATATTAATCTAAAATAAAATTTTTATACAATTGATTGATGTAACATTTATACAACAGACGCCTGATATTTGTCATAGTGAAAATAGATCCCTACCCACCTAAGGAGTGATTATTTGACACCTAGGAGAAGACACTTCAGCTAACAGATGAGGCCACGTGCCCCTCCATCTAACGGTCTCAAATCCGCTTCTTTACCTATATATATATATATATATATATATATATAGTGATATTTTGAAGGTAATGCAACTCCAACCAATATAGATATATTTTGAAGGTGCTGAACTTCTGTTTCTTCTTTGTTGAGTAGCGTTGTGGCGCCACTAATGTAGCGTTGGAGAGCTGGTATTCTGATGGCTTTTCCAGAGAGCTGATGCTAAGCATCCTAGCCTTAATGAAATTTCGTTTTCTCGTCTTCAATTTGGCCTATATCTTCGCTTCCTTTTTATGGTTTCCAAAGCACTTTCTTGCCTATTTATATTGTCATCCCGCTTTGTTCTTTTTCAAGCTCCAAAATTCATCGTTATCACCATGTCACCTAATCTATAAAACAACACCAAAGAACACATCAAAACATTCTAAATTGCTCAAATACAAACAAAAAATCAAGTTTTATTGGTATCAAAAAGCATGAGTTATCTCAGAGAGTCTTGAGCCTTGTAAGAGGTCATTTGCCCCTTGCATCATGGCAAAAGAGATGGAATAGTCTCTGTCGACGCCTAAACTGATTCAGTCATAGGCGGAGGCAGATAAGCTGTCACTTTCGTAAGTAGATGCGCCAGTTTCTTATTAGCCCAGTTGGGACCTGAGTGGAACTTGATGGAGGCCTGACCACGATTGGGCAAGATGAAGACGCGTCAGATAGGCCGATTTTCTTTCCATTCTTCTTCAGAGGATAATCCTCTTTACGCTCTTCCTCTTCGTCAGTAGGAGGGAGTTTCTTGTTTAAATTCACAAAGTCTTCTATTTGCTTTTTTATATGTAGTCAAAAAGGGTTTTTAGCACGAGTGCCTTATCCATAATCCTATGGATTGTGACAAAATCAGGTTTCACATGCCTCTCCTTCAAAAAGTCATCTATAGAAAAAAGTATTATTGTCTCCATCAACCATACTATGGATGAACTAAAAAGGTTCAAATTTACATTGGCAAGCCATCAGACCGTTCTTGACGAAGTGCATGTTCTTTTTTATCAGCTCGTCATGTGATCTACTTTTATGATGAAGTTGATATGTGATACATATAGTATCAAAGTTCTCGGATGAAAGCTCACACCGAGGTAATGAACTTACAAAAGAAAGGATGAAGATGTCAGAAAATAAAGCGACAAATAATAATGAAGAGATCCAGCTCCTAAGAGATGCTCACTAAATGTTCAGAATTTCGTTGCGATCGTTAGAGGCACTAGGGGGTCATCCTCTATTGTGTCTCATCTTCTAGAAGCCCAGCACCATGAGCTATTCCATCCTTTGATGGAGGTCGATAGGTCGATGACAAATGGAGTATAAGCCCCCAAAGGATGGTAATACCACCCCATCGTCTTATCACTTCCCACGGTCACTTTCGGCATGTAAAGGGTTTAGGAAATAAAGAAGGGCGTCTCCACCCCATACAAGTCCTCGCGACACAGCATCCAAGACCCCACCATTTGAATCCACGAGTTCGGGTTCAACTGGGTTGGAGCCAGGCCATAAGACCTCAGCACAAAGCGAAAAAAAGGGTATAGAGGCAGCTCTAAGGCTAGTCTTAAAAATGGCCTCACTAATAGTAACACACCCATGTGCCTCAAGTGGCATACGTCCTCATCAAGGTTCGACACTATCAACCCTACATTGTCTGGGATCCTATAATCTACTCTAAGTTTATCAAGGTCAGTGGTCATCGTGGAAGGTTAGTCTAACGTCCCCAGGTGGATATAAGTGTCTACGAGACCATGAAGCCTCTTCCATATGTTTTCTCATCCCATAATAGCCCGTGACACCTCATATGATGCCAAAACAGTTAGCTTGCTCAACCTTGACATTACTACACTCAACCGACCCTCCCTGACCTCGTCATAACTCTTAAGAGCAGCCATTCTTTTTAGAAAGAAATGCAAAAAGATGGTGAAAATCAAAAAATTCTAAAGATATACCTAAAAATGATGTTGCTAAGGTGCTAAGTCACCTGAAGATTGTAGCCAAAAACTTGAAGAGCTTCGTCAAAGATTTGTTTTTGCAGAGTGCTTGTGTGTTTTTGAAAATTTTTCCATGTAAAAGTCTTGAGAGTGGAAATGAACCTTTTTGTAGGTAGAGGTTGCAAATCCCTACCATCAAATAAAATTAGATTCAATCTCGGCGCTCATTCATTGAGCGATCTAAACCGTTGAGATGAAGTTCAAAAATACTCTTGACGACAAAGATAGAGTAGTGCATCTCACACACACATGAAGCACGTCGCCTCGAACCTCAGTAGTTGTATGCCATGATTAGCAATAATGACCTAAATGACGCTTGTGTTGAAAGTAAGCAACACCCCAGCTGGTTCTCTTGAAACACGCAATAGCTTTCATATCATTGGCAAACAACCCAATAAATATCTCATGAGCTCCAAACTTCATAGTCATTGCCCAACGCTTGAAATTCTGATGCACCTCGCCTCTGTCTCGATAATTTTTCTCAAAGTAACAATCATTCAGAGTCTCTTCCTCAAGTAAGGACCTCACCTCTTTCTCCACAACTTTTCTCAAAGTTGCAATCATTCAGAACCTCATCATCAAGCAAGGACCTCACCTCTACCCCTACAATTTTTCTCAAAGTTACAATCATTCAGAGCCTCGTCCACAAGCAAAGACTTTTCTCAAAGTTGCAATCATTCAGAGTCTCGTCCTAATAAATAGACCTCTTCCATATTGCAATAACCATTTTCAAAATCATTGAATACTACCCAAACCATAGCTTTTCAAATTCTACGCATTATATAAATATCCATATATGAACTTGGGGGACTAATGTGTTGTGTTCAAAACTCACAATCAACAAAAGGTAGAATACTCCAACTCATCACCTTGACGTTAAGCAGTTCACCTCCAAATCTACACTGAAAGTTCACGCATTATATAAATATTAATACATGGACATGGGAAAATATTGTTACGCCTCTTATGAAAGGGCTCCAGATCATGAGCAACGTAGCAGCGAACTAAGTAAATTAACAAGGCCTAAACTCTACATCACCCCACACCATTGAAGAACTAAAGTGTCAAAGTGCAATGGTCTATATATATGTCCGTCATTCGATCGAGGTATTGAAGTAATGTGTCGAAGTGATGTATGTCCAAGTGGTATGAAGAGGGACAACACTTGCTGCTGAGATATTATTACGCAACCTCGTTTCCATTAACCACGAGATCTTTTAAACAAAGATCTATCTAAAATAAAATCTTTATACGATTGATTAATGCGACATTTGTGCAGTAGCGCCAAAGAGTCAAGTCATGAATCTATTTGTAAGAGGAAAATAGATTCTCGTCCACCCAAAGAGTGATTGATTGACACCTAGGAAGAGACACTTTGACCAACAGATGACGTCACATGCCTTGTTCGCTATGAAACTACAAACCACAATTGCACGAGTCGGATTCAAGTAATAAATTTGACTTTTTGCGTCCAGATTGTTGATTCCTAGAGGAGTGTTTACTTTCAATTATATAACTTTAATCGATTTATTTTTAACAATAAAAATAAACACAGAATAATGATTTCATTTGAAAATGTGAAAAATGACTAAAAATCTACAAAATAAGAAAACATAAAAAATCTTGGGAATTTTGGAGGAAAACGTGGTTGGAATTCATAGTTTCACTTAACCGTCGTCTAATCAATTTCTCCATAATCCAATTAATAAATTACCTATTTACGATATTAGACCATATTTTTCTGTTTTATTTAATTACCTCTCTCGAGTGAAATTACCCCTAATTGATTAGTTTAACATACTATATTTTTATGTTGATTAAAACCAAACAATCGCATTAATTTTTAATTAAACAAATAGCTCAATGGGTCACATAGGGCTAGAGGTGTATCTCTACCCCCTACACAAATCTAGAGTTTCTACTATTTGGTTAAAATACACAATCTTCTCTCAAAATATGTACAAATCACTAAACATAATCATCTATTGACCATATAAATGGAAAAACAATAACAACAATAGAAAAAACACATGAACTAAGTAACTTAACATTAAAGAGCAATTATTAAAATTGATTAAGGCGAGGTTAAATTTCAACCATAAAATCACAACAAAAATATTTAGTCCATGTTATACAATTGACAACTAGAGAATATTAATAACTATAAATTACAAGTTTGGTAAAACAATGGAGAAAATACAATATTATAAAAAAAAAATTCCTTTTTAGGTTGGATTTGTGAATATGATAATGACTAGCTCTTGATATTCCCAAAATTTCTCCAATTCCTTGGTTGATTCTCCTTTGCGTGCTCTATGATTATCTTCAAAATACCAAGAATCAAATGAAAAAAGAAGAGAAAAAGAAATAAAAAATGAAAAGAAAGAAGAAGCAGGGTGAAAAAAATTGAAAAATGAGAATGAGGGCTCAAGTGGTTGAAATGAGTCTTTTAAAACCATAAAAATGTCCCCAAAATTGTAAAACAAGCCCCTGAAATGTGGAAAAACATTAAAAATGGCTCCATGCAAAATGGGGCACTGAGTAGCCGGTAAGAGGCACCTCGGGGCCCAAAATCTGTAAAAGGGGTAGCTTTTTGCCTTCCATAAATTTGGTTATCGGATTTTGACTTTCATTTCAATTTTTTTCCCTCCATAAATCGCAACCCAAGTCCTCTAACTTTCTGCCCTAGTGAAATTTGTCTCCAACTTCTTGTTTTTGTTTGCTTCTGGTCCATTTTCTATTCTTTTTGCCACATTCTCTTTTCATTAAGAGTTTATAACCTACAAAAACCAAAATTACCCCATTGTGAGTTGATATCCACTTTTTTCATCAATAATAAGCATATTTAGATATTAAATAAGCGTGAAAACACACTGATCATGCCCCTCCAACGGTCTCAAATCCATCTTTTTCGCTATATATACTCAAACTTAGTGTCATTTTGAAGGTAATGCAACTCCAACCACTATATATATTTTTTCACTCTCCATATCACTAACAAATCAATATAGAACCTAATGAAGTAGACATGTTAACTAAAAATAGCAGAATTACGTAAAGTAGAAGCCTCAATAGACTTCTTTCCCTTCAAACTTGAGAGTTAAGTCTTGCGGTTTCTCTTCAAATGACCCTTCATTCCACAAATTTAAAAAATTTCATCATACTTAGAATTGCCCTTCTTTGCTTTGATTATTTTCTTGTTTGTCTTAACTTTTTTGAATGCTTTTCCAAAGCCTCCTTTAGATTTTCTCTTAATATCCTTAGAGGAGTCAATAGAGAAAACCAGCTCATTACCTATCTTGATATTGGGCTTGACAATCATAAGCATGTTTAGCGATTTAGGGAGAGTGTACTCGAGCTTGTTCAAAAAATAAAACAATTCATATAGAAAATTTCAGGAAATAGTTTATCATGCAATTTTATTTAATTAATTGTAGTCCCACCGTTTAACTTATATTTATGACTCTCTCATATAAATTTATGGAACCCTAACCGAATTCCTAGTAGACTAGACCCCATCTGTTCTATTAAGAACTTGAGTAAGCTCAACAAAATTAAAAAATATATATATATTTGGGTAGATTACTGTTTTCAATTATATTTTCATACAATTTCTAGATAATTAAACTGACAACTTTTTGTTTTCACATATCTTATGTGTTAACTTAATTATCCCTCTAAAATTTATCTTTTTGAGTGAGCTCTACAAAAATTAAATTTAAGTTAAGACAAATTCATTATTCAGAAATATCTAATATAGCCTTGAGTGATCTCAACAAGATGAGATCGATAAGCAACTCTAGTTTTTACTATAAGAATGGAAGGCAAATATAAATTTGATTTAATATTTTAAACGATGGGTTTGGCATTCAAAGATCCCATCATGATGATGTATGTGTATTATTCTACATTTCTCGAGCCAAAAAAATATAGAATTGAATTATACAATTATCCATCTCTATAGTCTCCTTCTCTTCTTACCTCTTCAATTAATCAAGTTGCAACTTATATCCTATACTAGTCGGCACATCGGCCTAAAAGAACTAAGCACGTGGGACCATAAAATAATCATAACCAACTCGAAGGTCCAAAAATGAATTATAATGAGCTCGTAAACTCAAAAAGTTACATGAATAAAACTAACTATTTAAGATATCCATATAGTCGGTTCATAATCATCTATTAAATATACATTCATCACATAAACGTTGCAATGCAATTCTATATAGTATTTAATATTATACCTATTAATTTAATTCAAAATTTTATGCCAGAATTAAAATATGGTCTAAGCTAATTAAGACGATGGATCGAAATAATTAATTATTAATTAACCAAATCAATTTATTTATTTAAAGGTTTATACAGTTAAAATTAGATTTTAATTAGATATCAAATTAGAATCTAAATCTAATTCTCAAATCTCATAATAAATTTAATTAATATTTTAATTTAGGCTAAAATCCCTAAAGTAAAATAAAATTAAATTTTAATTAAGAAATACAATTTGGGTCGAAGTTCTAAATTTGGTTAAAATCAAATTTTAACATCAATTTTAAAATTCCTAAAGTTTTGATAAATATTTTAATAGGGTCAAATTCAAAATTCTAGTCAAAATTAAAATTAAGGTCAATCCTGTTTTGAGAATTGTATTATGACCCTCAGATTCAAAATTGCAAATAGAATCATGCAATTTCATAAATTGCGATGAAGACCTGACCTCAGATTTGAAATTGCAAGCTAGTGGCGATCACATTAGGGACAGCGGTGCATGCAACAATGGTAATCCACAAGGAGAACAAGATTTAAGGATTATGATTTTTTTCTTGTACTAACAAAAATAGGAGTGATTATTGTATCTTGTCTGTAACACTAATTACTTATTAATAGATGGTTAATTGGACTTGAACAATTCATTAGATATAAGTTGGCCCATTATTTAAAACTACAGACATTAAAGTCACTTTGCACCGTTGTTCAATTTCTCGAACCTTCTAATGAAGAGGTAACCAACTCATATTTTGTTTAGAATCTCAAGTTCAGCACCTCACTGATACCCTTGACTTGGTTGAAATTAAGTCAATCTCTCTCTCTCTCTCTCATTCATTTACAGATTATTGAAGTTTTGGAATTCATAGCAAAACAAGAAGGCATACGCTACCCCATCAATTGGCCGTTAAGATTTCCAAGAGTAACCTCAGACAAGCCATACGCTCATTTGAAGCTACCTGGAACTCAAGTCGTATATAGATTTTTCAACAACCGGTCCAGTAGATTTAATATTTTACCAAAACTTTTCTTATTCCCACACTTGTCCAGTTCTTATTTTTTATTTTATTTTATTTTTTTGTGATTCATTAGGTTTTCGATCAAGATACCGAACGATGTGATTTTTTTTTTATCTAATCAAAATAAGATAAATTAAAACCCTCCTTTTAATTTATCATTAATTCACATTCGTTGTCTCCATTGACATCTAATAATGTGTCAAAGAAATGCATGTGATAAGAAATGTCACTTAGTATGACAAAATCAAACTTGTTCGACTACCATGGATCCATAATCCCTTTGTGAATTTAATCCAATCAATTATGAGATATGAAGATGTGTTAATCTCGATTTCACCGATCATATTTTTTTGTCCCGCTCTTAAGGCAACCATCGTCGAAACTCTTTTTGACCTATAAACTCACCTTGGCCAAGTTAATCCACCTTGCTAAACATGAGTTTCATAATGCATCATTAGTATATCAAACTTTTTTGAAGACTGATTTGCAGATGGCATACTCCAATCCTCTGTGGATTAACTAGGTGCTTTGCTGTCCTCTTTTATGAAGTTAATCACCCTTGATTGACAATGTATACGATTCATTGAGATGTTTGGAAGAGGTCGTCACCTAGGGTTGATGTGGGTTGGGATTCTCTTGATGGAGGGCAATGGTCTACAAAAACTTTATTGGCTCAACAAGATGCGAGACAGGTTATTTATTTGCTTAAAAATACTTAGAATCCCTCCGCCAAAGATCTATTAGCAGATGTTTTGTGTATGTGGCTCATATGGAGTGTGACACGATTTACTGGAAGAATAGGCCGATGCAGCAGAGTGGAGCGGAGTGCATCGAACGAAACTAAGTGAATGGTTTGATTTATATCGTTTGGGTAATTTTGGATATGTTATGATGGGTAATGATGCATTATGTAAGTCCAATGGAATGGGGGTCGATAAAATTTAAAATGTTCGAAGGTGTGGTGAGGATTTTAGATGATGTTGGCATGTACTAGAGTTGAGAAAGAACCTAATCTTTTGGGCAATTTAGACACTAGTGGCTATTTTTTTTAATCAGAGTGTGGAGTCTTGGCAGTGAAGAAAGTGGTTATGATTGTGAAGAATGGTCATAAACTGGAAGGGAATATTTACAAATTGTTGGGGAATATAGTTGTAGGTAGAGTACAACAAAATCTAAGTTAGATTACACTCACTTATAGCATATGTGACAGGGGCATATAGAAGAATGTTGTATGATTGAGTTTCACAAGAGGAAGCTATTGAAGGGAGTAAAATCATGAGAGCTGGATTTTTGCAAGTTTTGTGTACTTGGAAAACAATCCAGAGTACAATTCAAAACAGGAAAGCACAAGATAAATGGCATTTTTTATTATATGCATTCTGATGTTTGGGGACCAGTGAGGAAATTGTCTAAAGCTAGATCTTAATATTTCATTACTTTCATTGATAAATTCTCTAGAAAAGTCTAGGTGTATTTCATGAATCACAAGTTTGAAGCCTTTGTCAAGTTTGGATTGTGGAAAGTAGAGGTAGATAACTAGATGGATAGGAAAATTAAGTATCTCACTACGAACAATGGTAGAGAGTACAAAGATTCACAGTTCCTGAAATTCTGTGAGGAGCAATGTATTTAGTGGCACTATACCTTTCGCAAGACATCCCAGCAGAATGGTGTGTGGAGAGAATGAACATGATAATTACATAAATGGGTAAGATGTTTGAGGCTGAATGCAGGTCTTGCGAAGTGTTTTTGGGAAGAAACGGTAAACATGGCATGTTATGTCATAAATAGATCACTACGGGCAGCACTAAATGGGAAAGTTGCTGAGGAAGTTTATGTTGACCTTTGATTTAATATAGCTCCATTTGTTTTGATTATAATAAACAAGATACTTATGTTTCTAACAATATTTGCTTCTTGAGTTTTTTCACTATAAATCTTCTTAAGCATTCAAAGGCACAAATCGACATCCGTTGAAGAACAAGCAATCAAAAGAAACTTGAAGAGAACAAAAACTTTAAAGATTAGAGTTTAGAAGTTGTTTATCGAAACCTCAATTTATATGTAAATGTATTAACTCATCGATTTTAGCAAATGCATAAATCTCAAACTATTTTTCATAATTTATCACTTGCATAAAAATATTTTTGATATAAAAACGATTTTGAAAAAAATGAATATTTTGATATAAAAACTAATTTTCAAAATTTGTATACTTCGGTATACACCGGTCAACCGAAACGGGCATTTTACCGATTTTTACACTGTAGTATTTACAGGCATCTTACCGATTTTATACTATTTACCATATTTACAAGCATCTTACCATTTTTTTACACTACTTACTGTATTTGCATCTTACCGATTTTTGCATTGATTACCGGATTTGCAATCTCACCGGTTTTGAACACTTCGGTCGACCAAAGTATAAACCGGTCGACCGATCTACTCGAAAGTTTTAGCCGATCCAACAGTTTGAATTTTGCAACGGCTATATTCACACTCCAACCGACTGAAATTGATCAATCGAAACTTCCTGATTTTCAATCTTT
>CAIGRP010083565.1:0-20792 GCA_903798385.1 Fraxinus cuspidata
ATTACAAAACTTGACTCCGTACACTTGCCTTATAATTCACGTTATAGAAAACGCGTGACAAGTTTTTAGCGCCGCTGCCGGGGATTGTTTTATTTGATTTTTACTAATATTATTACCAATTAGCTTTTATTTTAATTTAGATTTTTAATTTAGTTTTCATTTATTTCATTTATATTTCTGATAGTTTCTCGGTTTGTTAAATTCAGCTATGTATGCGAAGAGCGAGGAATCTGGAATTATTACCAGTTGATCCTGAACCAGAACGCACATTCAGCTTTCTAAGGGGTATACAGATGGATCAGCGTGTAACAATGACAGAACGAGAAGACGGAGCAGCAAATGAAAATAATCAACAACGGACTATTCGGGACTATGTCAGGCCATTTGTCAATGATAACTACTCCGGTATTGCATGCCAGGCAGTGGCTGCAAACAATTTCGAACTAAAGCTAGGATTGATACACATGGTACAACAGAACCAGTTTGGGAGTTCTTTAACAGAGGATCCGAATGTTCATCTTGGTTTCTTTCTCGAAATCTGTGATACCATCAAGATGGATGGTGTTACTGAAAACGCCATCAGACTCCGCTTATTTTCCTTTTCTTTAAGAGATAAAGCCAAAGTATGGTTCCAATCTTTGCCATATGGATCCATCACGACTTGGGAGGGGTTAGTTCAGAAATTTCTAATAAATTTTTTTCCACCCTCCAAGGCAGCTCAATTGCATTCAGACAATCTGACTTTGAGCCATTTTATGAGGTATGAGAGAGATTCGAATATCTACTTAGAAGATATCCTCAGCATGGTTATCAGAGTTGGGTGCAAATCGAACTCTTCTACAACGGGCTGAATGGTCAAACAAGGACAATAGTGGATTCTGCAGTAGGAAGAACTCTGATGTCCAAGACTCCGGATGTGACTTATTCATTGATGGATGAGATAACTACTAATAGCTATCAATGGCCAAGTGAGCGTTCAAGTGCTAAGAAAGTTGCTGGCCTTTATGGGGTGGATCCTATCACAGTCCTTGCAGCTCAGATGTCATCTCCCACTACTCAAATAGCTACATTAACATCACATGGAACTTAGAAGAAAGTGGATTCCATCATGGCTGCTTCCACTTCATACCATGAGTCGGAGTCAGAGAAGGAGCAAGTCCAGTATGTGAATGTGAGAAATTTCAATCAGAAATCAATGTAAACATAACATGAGTTATATATTTTCCTTCAATGATAAACACAAATTCAAAAATTATATATTTTTTTGAAACACGTGCTACTTCGATAGTATGATGTATTTTGTTATTATTTCTTCGAAAGTAATATGTCAATAAGCTTTTGGAATATTAAAAACTGTAATTCACGCTCTTCTTGAGCAATCACATATTATTATAATAAATCATACAAAAAATTGCTTTTTAAGAGTAAAAATATAATTTACGTTATATCGTATTTAATTATGCTTTTCGGGAGCAAGTAAAATCTAACTAAATTATTTGTCTATAATAGTGCACTACTTCGTGCGCAAGTAATATTTTTTTGAAATGTCAATTATAATGTTGTGTTAATTCAGGAGTAACAACAAACTATTATTTTGACTCTTTAGGAGTATGTTTTCTAATAAAATGTTATATTTACATAATTATACCATTTTAGGAGCAACAACATGATAAATTATTAATTTAAAATTCAGAAAATAACATCTAAAAATATTTAATCAGGTTAAAGACATAAATAATATTTAATAATCATCATAAATGTATATATTTTACAAACATAATGAAAGAAAAAAAATTAAAGCCAACAATACGTGAATTGGCTTGGGTTCATTAACGTGAATCGACTTGATTTCATAATTAATTAATGCAAAGAGATATTCATACCGAATGAAAACATAATCATTATGTATAAAATAATCATAAAAAATAATGCACATGTATCATGATTGAATAATCATTAGTAAGGATATGCATACATGAATTGACTAAAATCATTATTAAATCATGGAAATTGTGCTCACATAAATGTTCCCGGTGCTATAAGTTTTCCAGACACAGAAACTGTTATAATCCATAGAAAGTGAATATGGATCAGTTGACAAAGGCATCAACGTGATGATAACAGTGGTTTGCAAGTTGGAATCGGATGTCTTTAGTTGAAGTGGAATAATAAAAAAAAAAAATTATAAAGTAACACGGTTTTGGCACAAAGATTTTTCAGCCAGACTGTAAAGAACATTAGCATGTTTTGTTGAAGCGTAATTCTCAAATTAACGGATATGCATAAATAAACTAGTCCTTTGATTAATGATTTTATAAAGGTTGCACACAAACTCTATGCATGAATAAAAGTATCACTACCTTTTTGGAGAGGAACTGTGATGATAACGTGTTATAAATCAGAGAGAACAAGAGAGAAAAACCAATAAATTTGTATATTTCTATTAAGAATTAAAACCCAATATTTATAAAAAAAAAAATTAGGGTTACAAGAGATACAACAATCATACTGACTAGGGGTATAAGGGTATAAAAGTTATTCATAAATATTACTATATTTACAATAAATAATTAATTTTTATTTCTCAATTATGATTCAATCAATCAAATTAAAAAAATGTGGATATAGTATTTATTATTTTATTTTTTCTCCTAAATATTGTGCTCTTTAATTTGGTAAAAAAGTCTTTACAATTTTTTTTAATTATCAAATCATTTATGTATAGTCCTCAAATTTGATTTTTTAATAAATCTTGATAAAAAATGATGAAGTTCATGTTTGACAACTATTATTTTAAAGTTATTTAATTCTCATACTTATTTTCAATTACACGTTTACATAAAAAAAATGTTTTGCACGTAAATTAAAAAAAATTCTATTTTTTAACCACACATTCGTCAAAAAATCACTATTCAAAACTCAATTTTCTAAAAATAATGGTTATCAAACAGAGGCGAAATATGTAGTTATAAAATTGTGGATATCATAAAATATATAATTAAAATTAATAATTTTGCTTTAAATTTAAATTTAATCAATTAATTGTTCATGTGGTGAACCGAGAATTATGGACTCCACCACCTACATACACGACAAAAATCAATTTTTTCACCATTGTATGTTCTGTCTATTCCATTGTTTGACACGTTTTAATTAATTTAACATCTGCCTACACAAAAAACTGTCCTACACATTAACACCGGCGGTCAGTACACATTAGGGGTAGACGCGTTTCATTTGATTAATTCCAAAAGAATCGAATGGAATTAATAATTTTTTCGATAATGATCCAATGTTTTTTTTAAAGGATATGAAAACAAACTGGAACTGAACCATTTGGTTTTGGTTCCATTATTTACATTTTCAAATGATAAATGTAAAATAAAATCGATCTTAATATTTAGTAATATATGCCTAAATAAATAATAAAAAAAAACAATATCAAGCATTCAGTAAATGCAATTGTATCTGTAATGTAGGAGTCTGAATGCGTGTCTAAAATTCTAAAATTGAAAAGAAGTTAAATGAATTAGAATTAAAATGTAATGGTAAATGACATTTTTGTCCACTTCACAGTTGTAATTTTTAAAATTGGATTTTTTTTATGAATCGATTCACTGATCTGTAAAATGGTTTTGGTTTTGGAAGTAGAATCGAACAAGTATCGAAACCAAATGATTCTCGATTTTAAGAACCAAAATCATTATATTTTTGTAGAATTGAATCGAACCGTTCGATTTTGTTTGATTATGGTTTGATATGATTTTGCCCACCCCAAGTACATATTATGTAGTTCCATACCTATACTCCTCCCAAAAGAAAAGATTTAATTATCATCCATTATTACATGAATTTAGCCTAAATCACGAGTCTTTTCATTTCTATTAGGGTAAACTAGCCATCAGTTAGTAGCTACCTAGTTTCAATCTTCCCTTTTTAGTAACATAACACAATCTTTAAATCATTAAGCGATCTACCCAAAAGCACAACCCATTTCAAATAATTAGACACTAGATTAAATTGAAAAGCAAAATAAAAAATTTCATGAAATTGAACATACAAGCAACACTTCACACTTAAATCGAATTTTGGATAGTTAGAAATTAACTGTATAACTAAAATTAAATGTCAAGAATTGATTCGCTGTAATTATCCTCTTTGAATTCATAAACGTGGCATAAACCATTTTTCACACTTCCTAAATCTTGCTTTTATGTTAATTACTTGAATAGCTAATTAATATCGAAAAGACGTTTCGTGAAATGAATCTGAATCTAAAAACTCTTTATACATCAATCTGTATCAATAACAAGGAACCCCAATCCCAATTCGTAATAAGGATAATTGCATTAAATCTTACTTTAATTTATGCTTTTAAACGCGGATTTACCATAAACTGGTCAAAGTGGTGGTGGGGAAGAGTGTGGGTGTAAATGTACGCAGATAAAAGATTATTCTATGGAATTATTTATACATCGTGTGTGTGTCATGTGCAAGAGGGATTGGCTTTAAGCCTATAAACTAAGTGTGGAATGAAAAGCCAAAGATAGAGCCGGCTACAGCTCCATTACAACACCACCACTACCAATTATCTGTAGATTCTACAACGAAATACCAAAGGAAATTTCCCAATCTTGGTTTCTTGTAATTCTTTTTCTTGTTTTTTTATTATAGATTTTCAAGTTTTGTTTTTGGGTCTTTATTTTCTCAGTCATTCTTGTCTTTAATCGGAAATCTTATCTCCATTCCTAGCTGATCAGTTGGATAAAGTGAATAAATATTGGTTGTTTATTGTATTTAGTGCGCACAAACTAAATCTTTGTGGGCATTTATGGTGGAATTGGGTTGAAAAACATGACAAGTTGATTTTGGAGTGCATCTTTCAAGAAAAGATTTTGATAAAGATTTGATCTTTGGGGGAGGTAAATGGGTTGCTTTCCTTGTTTTGATTCAAGGGAGGAGGAAAAGCTAAATCCCCAAACAGAGAGAGATGATCACAAGGAAGTCCAACCAAACATTTCATCCAACATATCAAGATTATCATCTGGTTAGTGTCTATTGTGCAATTTTTGCAGAGGTACACTGGGTTTTTTGGTTTTTGTCTCTGTTTGATCTGATCTGTGATATTTGTATAAAAGATTAGTTGATTCGAATGTGTGACTTTAATTGATTTTGTTTATAAGATTTATTGGACTGCTTCTTGGATTTCAACTAGATGTGGACCCTATAATGTTATGATGGATTTGACGAAAGATACTTTATTTCTTCCTATCTATTTAACAGTGAAATGAGATTTCAAGGGGACTATGATGGCTAAATTTGATCTGGTTGTGATATTGGAAGACTAATTATTCGACCTGAAATAATTCATGTTCATATTTTCCTCCCCTGAAATAAACAGAATTTAGTCCTGCTAATTCTGATATCACTTTATTAGACCATGAGTTTAATTATTAAGATGCAGAATATAAATAAGTATAAACTTGGGTCTTGCTTACTGGTGCTGTGAAGCAATAATATCTTCTGCCCCAGTAGTTTACTAATCTGTTAAATTCACTGAATAATATTTTCATTTTTAATATTGTTATTTCCTGATGGCACTTTTTAGATGTTTGTGAGTTTTTATGGATTTCTTGTGGTTTGTCATGGTGGAATTTGCAGGTGCAGATAGGGCCAAATTAAGAAGCAATGTCGGGCCAAGGAAAGAACCATCAGGACCAAAAGACTCACCTGTTGCTCAAATTGCTGCACAGACATTTACTTTCCGCGAGCTTGCTTCTGCTACAAATAACTTTAGGCCAGAGTGTTTCTTAGGGGAAGGAGGATTTGGACGTGTCTACAAAGCGCGGCTTCCCAATGGACAGGTAATTTTTCCATTAACTGAAAATTTGTGTTACGACATGGACGTGAGACATTATGGATGATCTTCGATTAAAACTGGGATGTTTCTCCCACCAAATAAGTTGTTTATTTCTGCAAGGTTTGTGAATAACATTGGCTTTGCTTGCAAGTGGACCACTGGTTGCAAGCACCTCTCTAAGAATATTTACATCCTTAAGTACATAGTTACAAAATGCTTAGGTTGCCTTTGATAGTTGGTCCATGGCCCTAGTGTAGCTACCATTTTCTTTGAAAATTAATAAATTACACTATGTTTGGTGGGGATTAAAATCAAATTCTTACTAGATTTCGATAAAAGTTGATGAATGTGTGGTTAAAAAGTTGTGACACCCAATAAACATATGGTTAAAATTGATTGTTTACTTTGACTAAGATTAAAATCTGGATTTAAATCATTACCAAACATGGGCTTAGTTTGTTGTATCGTGTATGTATATTTTATTTAAATGATGGTGTGTATGCTAATACATTTTTATACCATGATGTTCGGACTCTTCGAAATAGTCGGAGTACCCGTGTCGGACACGACACGACACGACATGGGTATGAGATATGTATCGGATCCTCCAAATTTCAACCGGACACTTCGTTGTTTTTGTTTCTTCTTCTTTCTTTTTCTTCTTCTTCTTTCTTCTTTTTTTTCTTCTTTTCCCACTTTTGCTCTCTATAAACCTAGTGTCGTCGTCAAGAGGGTGGAGAAAGGCAACGGCGCTAGGTTTTACCTTCTTTTTCTTCTTCTTTCTTTTTTCTTTCCATTTTCTTTTTTTTTTTCCTTCTTTCTCTCTTTGTATCGGTGGTTTAGGGTTTTGTTTATACAAAATGAAAATGGGGTTCCATATAGTGCTACTTAGTGCTGCACTAAGTCAAATTACAATAAAGTTCCTTATTTTCTATTTTATATAACAT
The DNA here is from genome assembly GCA_903798385.1 of Fraxinus cuspidata. Taxonomy (NCBI): domain Eukaryota; kingdom Viridiplantae; phylum Streptophyta; class Magnoliopsida; order Lamiales; family Oleaceae; genus Fraxinus; species Fraxinus cuspidata. Next base: position 6,808 of record CAIGRP010083565.1, read on the forward strand.
TTAGTAATTTCCTTAATTGAAACTAAACTCCAAAATTCTATTTTATTCGTCTTAACCTTTAGTAAATGTTCATTTCGTTTATTGTGAATAATTAATTTTGATCTATTCAAAATGACATCCTTGATTAGTAAAAAAAATTGAAATTTGAAAGACGTACTCACGTATCCGTGTCTGAAATTTGGATTTTTTTTAGCCATATCTCCTTATCCTACATTTTAGAAACTAAAAAATCTGACACTTAGATACATACCCATACCCGAATCCGAGCATCATAGTTTTTATACATATATCTAAACTGTTTAAAATGAGCTGTTGATGAATTAACTAAAAAAAGTGTGTTTAAGATTTGCTATAAAGTGATTTGTTCGATCCCTTTAGTCATAGCACTGAGTCAGGTAACTTGAGTACTTCATTCTTATAAGATGTAAAGAAATAGAAGTTACTTTTGTCTTCATCAATTTATGATTCCAAATTATTATCAAATGCTTCCTTTGAGTTTTCCCGAGTTATAAACATTTTTGCCCGTTTTGGTAGGTTGTTGCTGTTAAGCAGTTAGATAGGAACGGGCTTCAGGGTAATCGAGAATTTTTGGTAGAGGTTCTTATGCTTAGCCTTCTACATCATCCTAACTTGATGAATCTAATTGGTTACTGTGCTGATGGGGATCAGAGGCTTCTTGTCTATGAATTTATGCCCTTGGGATCCTTGGAAGATCACCTTCTTGGTATTTTCTTGTCTTATTGTCCTATTGTTGGTTCTGTTCAGATTTCTTTTTCATTTTGATTGATATATAGTTTGTTTCCCTGTATTTGGAAATACTGCTGGATATATGTGAGATAAGAACTTTGCGTGTAATTGAAATTATACCTTTTCACTATAAGAAAGCTTAGAAACAATGAACACCCTTGTTTCTTAGTTACATTTAGGAAACCTACTCTTCAATAGCATTCACCAAATTAAGCGCAAAATTCCTTGAGTAAGGCAGTTCACCACGATCCAGTGCTTAGAAACATCAAAATTCCCACAAAATTTGTCTTCCTCACTAGACCTTTGAAGATTTCATTTGATCTTATTTATTCCAGTTGTCATAGATTTATTCCATGAAACACACTACCCGTTGTTTGTAATCTTATTCTGTAACATCAGATGTCAGCTAATTAATATGTATCGTCAATGAAACATTTAGTATAACCCATAATCCAGGAGAATGACTGATTGTTAAAATCATATCTCCAGCTTGTTACTATCTTGGATACTTGTATTCTCCTTGACATGAATTCCCCAATTCTTTTACCAAATTTGTCTCCTCTTTCGACCTTAAAACATTCCAAAAATTTATTCCCAATTGGTGAGACTTGATAATATTTTTTCCCTTGCATGTATCGTAAAGAATATGAGCACTGCAAAGTTTCTTACTGATCCTTCAAGTTATTCACCTTAGTTGCAGTACAGTACTATCAAAAAATCTATCGATGACCTTTGGCTGTTGTGATCCCATTCTCACCCTTTTTCAACATGAAATTACAATCGAACTTGCCAGTAATCTGTGTTTGACTCCTTGAAATTAGACACTTCTCTATGCATGTCTCAAGCACTAAGCCTCGAACTACAATTTACTAAGAAGTAATGAGATTTACCAGTTTTCATTACAATGTAAACAGTCCTGAAAAGTCACTGCTGTAGTGTCTTTAACTTTCTTTGAGTTCATGTAGAACATCTTCGAAGCATCTCAATACTATACTAACTTTATGATTAATAGGTCCAGTTAATGAATTCTAAGACCCTTTTGCAACCTAATTATGTGGGTAATAAAGAAGTAATGAAAACTTTTCTTACCTCTCTGTCTCTTCATCATATGCTCGAGATTTGCTTGCAATCTCATTATGACCACGAATTGGGATTAGATAGTTGAAAGCTATGAGCTATCGTTCCTGTTCTTTTGGAAATTGCCACATTGATTACACCCAAGCATGTTTACACAAATTTTCTCATTCAATCTTGAGTTGGTTGCACTGTTAATGGTGGAGTCTGCTGATGGAGTTAGCTATTTGTGTTTTATAGTTGTAATTGAAGATTAAATTTCTCTAGCATGTCTGCAGCCATTTTATAATGTGTTCACAATCTTCACATTGTATATTTTTTTTTGTTTTGCAGATCTTACACCTGATAAAGAACCATTAGATTGGAACACGAGAATGAAGATAGCAGCTGGTGCAGCTAAAGGTTTGGAGTATCTCCATGACAAGGCAAATCCTCCAGTTATTTATCGGGATTTTAAGTCGTCAAACATATTGCTAGGTGAAGGATATTCCCCAAAGCTCTCCGACTTTGGACTTGCAAAGCTTGGTCCTACAGGAGACAAGTCGCACGTGTCCACCAGGGTCATGGGAACTTATGGTTATTGTGCTCCCGAGTATGCCATGACTGGGCAACTGACAGTTAAATCTGATGTCTACAGTTTTGGGGTTGTCTTCTTAGAGCTCATCACTGGACGTAAAGCCATTGACGGCACCCGGCCACATGGAGAACAGAACCTTGTTGCGTGGGCAAGTCACTCAGTATTTTGCACTTCGTTATTTTTTTTTTGCAATAGTGTATCCCCTTCTGTATTTATTTAGTTACCATGAGGATTGTGCATGTAATGCAGGCACGGCCATTGTTCAATGACAGGAGGAAATTTGCTAAATTGGCAGATCCACGGCTGCAAGGCAAGTATCCTATGCGAGGTCTTTATCAGGCTCTGGCTGTGGCATCCATGTGTATCCAAGAACAGGCTGCTGGTCGCCCTCTGATTGGAGATGTCGTCACTGCACTTTCTTATTTGGCAAATCAGGCGTATGATACTAGTATAGCTCCTGGGCATAGCTACAGGATTTCAGGGGACAAGGACGATAACAGAAACAAAGATGAGCGAGGTGGAAAAATATTGAGGAATGAAGAGGGGGGAGGATCTGGACGCAAGTGGGACTTGGAAGGATCTGAGAAGGACGATTCTCCAAGAGAAACTACGAAAATGTTGAACAGGGACTTGGACAGGGTACGCGCAGTTGCGGAAGCTAAGATGTGGGGTGAGAATTGGCGGGAAAAAAGACGACAAAGTGCTCAAGGAAGTTTCGACGGCAGTAATGGGTAGTACTTAATAGTTGTTATACAGTATAAGGCTCCCTTTTACCCCCTGCGTATTTCATTGGTGATTGAAACATCCCAGAAACTGTGCTTCAACCAAGCACTAGAAGTTCAATCTTGTTATGAAGAGTGTCAAAACTCATAAATAGACACAATATGGGGCCTTATTTTATTTTATATTTTTTGAAAAATTTCTTTTGTTTTCATTTCTAGATAAAGAAGAAGAGAGCATTAAGAGTGTGTATATTTATAGATGGAACAATGAGTGCAAGTATGTCTGAAGGGATGCTTGATTTTTCTTCTGCCGGTTCTTCTTCTTCTATGAAAAACATAATCTGTTGTTTATAATCTTATTCTGGAACATCAGGCATCAGCTAAAGCATATGTTTCTTCGTGGAAACATTTTACATAATCGACAATCCAGGTTTACGACTCCTTGTTAAGATCCTATCTCCAGCTTGTTACTTGTACGATGTCAAATTACTTTATCTAAAAGTTAAAATACATTCAAATTTAGTCTAAACTCGTACATGTAGGATATATTAATGAATTTTTGATAAACGTCAAGTTGAGGCGAGGTTTATAATCAAGTGATTGCGAGTGGATGGTTCGTGCAAATTCATCAATAGTTTGAGAAGATATTTTCTTGAAAATGGAATGTCCTTTCTATCTATGGTACTGCAGTTTGAATTGCGTGTGAAGAGTATTTTTGATATATGGTACCGGAAAATGAATAAATTTGATAAAATTAAAGAGACGTGTCCATGTGTGTATTATTAATATCAATCTAGGTATGGTACTATGTTAAAGTAAGTCAAGTAGAAATAACTAGAAATGTTGTTAAAGTTTGTATACTAATTTGAACAACTATATTTTCTAGGGAAAATTGAAGAAAAAAAATTTCCAATTCCCCAATCTCCGTGGTACCTACCTCATTTGTCCCAACGCCAGAGCTAAATTTTGAGTCGGAAAATTTCTAACTTGAATGACACTTGATTCTCGATAACTTTAATATTACGTATCGAAATGATTTTGTCATAAGAAGAGAAGATTTGAACCCCCAACATCATGGTTTGTAGTCATATACTCTGTATAATATAATTGGTTCATGTTACTCAAGTGACATGAGTTGGTGTTTATTGATTGATGAATCATACTTTTATTGATTTTGACATTCGCGTCACGCTCTATTTGATCAATAACTAAGTTATCTGCCTCAATATTAAGACCACAAAGTATCAACCCCAATGGGATACCGTTCTAATGAGATATTGCCATCGTAATATGATGAAATTACGTCAGCGCCATAGCACGACGCTGCTCTCTTCACCCACCCACCCCAATGTTTCTTAACCAAACGGACTCAGCTTAACTTCAAACTTCATGGGAACTTCCTAACTCATTAGGCAAGCTCTCCATAACTCAAAACTCGGTTTCCAAGACTGTCTGCTCAATGCACAAACGTGATATCAGCCACGCAAATCCATATACAGCTTGCCTTTGGTTCATATACAGCCTCAGTCTAGTGTCCATTTTAACAAAAAATTTAATAACATTCTATCAATTTGCATGAAAAAATTGTGGCAGGTAGAAAGAAACACAACAGTAAAATTAAGAAGCCTCATTTTTACTGTTCCATTGTACATTACAAGAATTAAATTGACAGAAACACATATCTTTTTATATATATTTTTTACGTCACAACTGGAGAGAGAGGGGGGGAGGGAAGAGGGATAATTAAACTGTTAATTAAGCTGCACAAACAATAAGTGCTGGTGAATCCTTCTGCACTTTCAATGGGCTGCAGGGTTCCATTTCCAAAGTGATTGCACAAATTTCTTCATCCTTTTTCTCCTTTTCATCCTCAAAATTCTCACAGGTTTTTGAATCAAGTGGATGCACTTCGGTGGTTCCTAGAAACATAATGTTCATCACATGTTCTGGCAACTTTTTCTCTTCGATGATGACCGGCTTCGAGTTCCTATAGATCCCATACAGCAACATCTGAACAAGTCCCAACCCGAATCCAAGAACATTTGGGAGCTACATATCGAAAATTAATGATCGAATTAAAGTTAATTTTATATAGCCAGCATTGAATTTTTTATGATAATTCAATTACAACTTTTTTCTCTTCCACTTACTGCAATACACAAATCTTTCTGAAGCACGCCATAGGCAAACCACATGACTGCACTTAGAGTCAAGAAAAATGACAAGAAGAATGGCATGAATTCTACACTTCGAGTCCTGACAACTTGAAACTGCTTAGAACAAACGAACAAGATAAAAAAAAAAAATTTATTAGAATTAACAAATGAAAATCAAATTTTATGGACTCGCAGTAACATGAATGTTGTTAATAATTACCACGATGCTTAATGGTGCTGCGAACACACACACGGAGACAGCCACGCAAATCCATCCAATCACCTGAATGCGGGTGTTACCGTTGAAGATGAATAAGGAAACGAGGAAAATTATTGCGAACACAGCAACATCAAGAATGCCTAATAACTTGATCGCGTGGTACTGCAAAATGAAAATAATTAAAAATGAATAATTTTAATTAATTAAAATTAATTAAGAAGGACTATATGCTGTTCACGTACTCTAACACTTTTGGACGCGTACACAAGGTACAACGCGATGTAGATTGTTTCTATAATGCATCCGAATGAATTGATAGAGATAAGCAAAAGGGCATTTCCCTTCAAGAACGCGTAATACATCCATAGAGTCGATGAAAAGAGCGCTACAATGTATGGTAAAGACTCAAACCCCATAGTAGATTTTTCTTTACAAATCCTTTTGAACGTAGGCCTGCAAATCAAATATATATCTTAATACTCCATATATATACACACACACACTCACGAAATTGATCTCCTAAGCATCGATGATTATCTTATGCTAAACACTAGGTAGCGTGGCACGGTGCTACCTATTGTAGTATGCCATGTCACCTGAGTATATATATATATATATTATTTTTTAATTATTTTTAACTATTATTTTCTTTATAGAGATTAAAAAAGGGATGAGATACTTACAAAGGAGCAAGATATACGCATATCGAAATGATGTTTCCTAAAAAGGAAAAAAAAAAGAACTTCCAATCAGTATAACATGCATGTAAATGGATATACGTAAAAGAAAATTCATTCATATTTTTCTCTCATTCATATTGATTTCCATAATCCAACTGGAATGTTGTGAAATAAAGAAAACCGAACAAGCAAATTGTCGAACCACCTCGTCTTAAACTAGAAACACATATTTACTTAAATTTTTTTTTTTAAAAAAAGGTGAAGTATTTTTAATAATTACTAGGAATAAAAAAAAAGAGAAGAAAATCAGTGTATATTTTTACCTAAGATACCAAAAGTGAACATCAATGGATGGTGGAGATCAAAAACTGCCATTTCTGATACTCAAGAAATTCTTAACTCTCTCTCTCTCTCTATGGCCGAAGGGTCTCTATGAAACCCTTTCTTTCTCCTTCTCTCTATGCTCTATAGCCACTCACAAAATATCATGTAGAATGAGATTAATGGAGTATGGAGGAAAGGGTATTTATATAGGTGAAAGTGAGAGAGGGTGCGGATTACGCTCATCTGTGTTGCATGATAAGTGGATTCATAGAAGGTGGCGTACGATAAAATCATTCACCGAACTATGTATGAATTTCTATCCCTTCACGTGTCCCTTCCACTCAAGTGCATGAAATTTGCTACTAAGAGCATTGTTTGCAGTGAATTTGTTGGTTTAATTACCTTCGGTTTCTATCTAACGAATGGTCGATGTATTCAATTAATACTAATGTAATCAAATGTAAAAATTAAGGGTCCGATTGGGAAGAATTTATAAACGATTTAATTTATAAGGAAATAGGAATGAATAGTAAATAAGTGGATATTACTTGTGTGTTTAATAAAATGAAGTTTTAACTATTTATATTTGATTTATGAATCTTGTTGAACGGAGGCTAAATAAAATGATGTGATTTGAGTATCTCCACACAATTCTTGAGATGAATGATTGATATACACTATCCATTTTTATTTTGATGTATACTAGTCATCATAATACTAGTGTATCGTTAGACAGTACTAAATGTGACAGTGACAAAATAATTGAATCAAATATAAAATTAAACAAAACAATTTGAGAGTGCCCAATTTGTCGAGAAGAATGACATATATACATGTTTCATTTTGGATTTTGACTGCTATAGTTCAATTATGATATTGCGTCTTTAAATACTACAAGTGATCGTGATACGAGAGCACCCAATTTCTCGAGAGCACCCAATTTCTCGAGATGAATGATCATTATACATGATTAATTTTGGATTTGACGTCTACAGTTCAATTATAATAGTAACGTTTCTTTAGATAGTACTAGACGAGATCGTGACATGATAACTGGATTAAATATAAATTTAAAAAAACGACGTGATTAAGTATTGTTGAGAGTGCCCACTATCTCGCAACGTTTGACACATATACATGATCTATTTTTTATTTTGTTGGTTATGGTTCAATTATAATACTAGTGTGTCTTTAGACACTCTAGACGTAATTGTGACAAGACAAGACAACTGAATTAAGTATAAAATTAAACAAAATGACATGATTGCGAATCGTTGAGAGTGTTCAATAGATCAATACGTACGAATAACTGATATACACGACCCATTTTTTATATTACCGGCTACGGTTCAATTATGATATTATTGTATCTTTAAATAGTAATAGAAGTGATTTGATTGTGACATGATGACTAGATGAAAAATAAAATGAAACAATCGAGTCACGCGATCAGAGCAAGGGTGGGATGGAGCAGGTGAATTTTACGTTACACTCCCATAAAGCATAGAACCTCGTTCTATACGTGAAGTTGTCTTCCACATTAATATAGCAGAAAACATGCACCCTGGAATTGTTGCCTTATTAATATTGTCTTTTTCTTAATTCTATCACTATACGTGTATACTTCTATTTTCTTGATTTGTTTGCTAGTGATTATCGCACGATTTCGTGTGTATGTTGCAAAAAACGTTAGAAGTTTTAAGGATTCTCGTGTTTTCTTTACTATTAATTGAATTCTGACGGTGTAGAGCACGTTTGGCAAATAAGTCTATGTTTTTAAGTTATAAGAACCACATAAATATGTGGTTAAAAAATGTACGGGAAGTGATCCCGCACCAAATCAAATTTTAGTTGGGTATTTAACTTAATTGTCAAACATTTTGTATGATAAACAACTATATCATATTCTCTAGAAGTAACATAGTAATTTTTTTAAAACTTTGGTTTGTGGCGTGAACGTTATGTGGGAATCATTAGATATTGTGACGCTAGTAATACGTCGATTTTGAATATAATCACAGAATTAATAATCTAAAAGTTTGCTTATCAGTATGAAATGCTACTTAAAAGAAATCTAAAAAAGTTTTCATTCAATAAAATCAAAGCCGTAAGTTGACATTGTTTTACGTCAAAGACGATTTTGTACACTAAATTTTAATATCACGTTAAAGTAGAACGTCTAAAAATTTAATCTTTTGAAAATTTATCTAGTATTGATTATGTCTAGCTGTGGCAATGGGCCGAGCCGAGCTGGATCGGTCCATTTACCCACGAGCCCGACTCGTTACTCTTGGGTCGAACTCGGCTAGCGAGCTCGATTTTTAAAATTTTTGTTTTTAGCTATACATATTCTTTAAAAAAAAAAACCCACGAGCCGCTTGTTAAAAAGCGAGCCAACCTGCTCGGCTCGGGTTCGGGCTCGTCTTTTTGACGAGCTGACGAGCCTCTCGACTCGATTGCCACTAAGGTTGGCAATGGGGCGGGTTCGGGTGGGGCACCCTCGGCCAGCCCCGCCTCGTCACTCCCCCACCCCAAGGCGGGGCGAGGTTTTGCCCTGTTTCCCGCCCCGTTTGTGGTTTTTTTTACAGTTAATTAATTACATTTTTTTTTAATTCTTCACGGGGCGGGTTCGGGGAGGGGCACACTCGCCCCGTGACCCAAGGCGGGGCACGCCCCTCACCCCGCCAACCCATTCAGGGCGGGTTTTTTTGCCTCATTCTGGATGGGGCGGATTTTTTTGTCATCTCTAATTGTCACCTCTAATTATATCACACATAAGTGTTTTGAAATAGGACAAGAGGATTGAATTGCAGAATTGTCACTTTCAAGCAAATAATTGAGCTAATGATAAGTTTGCATGATTGGTATGAATAGATCGAAATCTATGCAGATCACTGATTAAATCAAGAATTGAGTGATCGATCAGACTAATTGGTGGAGCCTAAATTTTTGTAACATTGAACATGTGGCTACGCTAATTGCTGATCTGGTTCAAATGTCTCCTCAAAACTTGGTACAATTTTAAACACGGAATCCATATAAATGAATGATTAGTAACGTAGGATCAAATGACACTTGAACATGTGTGTTCGTACGAAGTTCAATTAGTTCAATACAAATCAACGTTTTGGAGAATTTCTTAATTAAAGGATATAAAGAAAATGTGGGGACAATAAAGACAATTTATACACGGCATCTGTGTTTAAGTTACTAACTTACGTATTGTCCGTTATGGAGAAACTAACTCATCTTATTCTCTAGACTTCATGTCGCATCCTCAAAATTAGAATACATGATCTTTCGAACACACGATCTTTTCCTAAAAGAGACTAACGTATTGTCCAAACGTGCAGCATTTAAACCAAAAAAGAAATGAATACTTGGACAGGAATACCTTAACTAAGTTGCTAATAAAATTTTACGTAAATGGGCTTGTTTTGAGTTACGTCCTTTAATTGGCCACTATCTAAGCCAGTATTTAAGAAAAATCACAAAAGTCCTTTCGTGCATGGCACTCCACGTATGTGTTTATGCACTTTCTTAGGCAATAATTCAATACAATGTGAACTATCGGATTGAAACTATAATTTATTTTAAGGGGAATGAACCCAATAAGTAATTAATTAGATTAAAGCTCTTTTAATCATGAGAAAACTTGGAATTGCCCATATGAGTGATTATCGGGGAGCTTGAATTTTCAACAATTTTGACCATTAATGGCACCAACATAATTTGGAAATAGAGTTTCTAGATTATATAAATTAATAAAATAAGTCATGCACAAATTATGAAAAAAAAAAAAAAAACTTTGGATTCTTTTTTAATATATTTTCACTAGACCGTAAGTTAGTCAAGCATCGACACGTTGCATCACGCGCATTACAACAATTTCAGGTCATTGAGAAAAGGACACGTGGAAGTCCATTAAAGAAAATCCACTAACCAAGAAAGAGAAGTCGAGAATGAATTACATCGTTTGGGATCATAGAGGAAAAAAAAGATGATTCAATGACGATCAGTCAAGAAAACAGACATGTTAAAGTTATTTAATAAAAATATCAAATCCACGATAGGGAAATGAGGACCAGTGGCATGATTTTAGAGTGGGGCTTTAAAGATTGACGAATGATTGAAAAAATACATCCTATTTGCAAAGACAAGTTTTTTTTCTCAATACTGCCGATGATGACGTTGCATTTCAATGATTAATATATTTATCACCAGTCAATTTTTAATGCAATGTATGAGTCATCTCTATTTATGTCAATAAACATAAATTCTATTGAAATTATATTTTAATAGATTAAAGTCGATTGATAATTAATTTAAGTCTTTACAGTTTATTAATAACGTATTTCCCAATAATAGAATTTAATATTTTATTAGTGTAAATTAATCAAAATATTTATTGTTTGAAAAATATCATCTTACCAATAAATAACTTAATTAATAAAACAGCTCTAATAGGAAGAAAAAATAAATAAAAAAAATATCATGACATTAATAATGAAAAGAAAAAATAAAGAAATACATTATTGAAATCATTTAATAATATTTTGACATATTAAGTTGAGACTTTAAAATTGTTTATTGGATAAGTATACTTGATTCATTGCAGATTAAATTATTAAATAAAGCATACTTATATTGATATTGAAATTGATAAAGACTTCAAAATTATCTCGTTATAATTTTTATCGTTATTCGTTCCATCTATTGGTTCAATTAAACATTAACATTTATCCCGAGTTCGATTTGGATTAAAATTCAATTAAAATTTTAAGTAAAAGTCAACAATTAATTTTAACCATACATTTTATGAGATCCACAACTTTTCAATTACACATTTAATCAACTTTTATCAAAATCTACAAAAAATCTAATTTTAATTTTTACCAAACAGGGGCTTAAAACATATGTGAACCACGCGTTTGTAGTAATAGGCATGACAATGAACACATATTTTATATTTCTCTTTTTTAGTCTTTTGTATGTAGAAAATAAAAATCGCGTGACGAGTTTTTTCATTTAATTAACATTTTGATTCCTAAATGGCCTATATGATACAAAAAAAAAATGATTATAAATAGTTTTTGTATTAATTGAGAATGGGCTATTTTAATTTCTCGCACGAGGAAATTAAACCATGTACTCTTTGAAATAAATAGATTACAAAATAACTAATTCGGTTGGATCAACTCCAAATTCGATTAGTTTGGACAATTTAAGTCTAATTCAGTAACCACTGTTACTTAGCTCATCATTATTTTATAATGATAACATAACACTTAGTGCCATTTTAGGATTTCATTTCCTAGTACCATGGTCAAAATGAACTCATGCCTCCATCATGTCTTCCAAATTGACGTTCCAAATTTAGAAAAAAATAAATAATAATAACGTCCTTTTTCAGTATATTTAGTTACATACCAATAAAAAAAAAGAAACGTGGAAGTCAATTAAAGAGGAGTAAAATCTAAAGGTGATAAAATCCACGAACAAAGAAATGAGAGGTCGAGAACGGATTGCGGAATTGTAGTGTAAAAAGGTAAGTCAGCAAAATATAGAAGTTAGTCAAAGATCATTAAAAAGTAAAAACAAAGAAATGAAAAAGTCCTTTCTATTTGCAAAGAGTGTCCTTTTCCTCAATTATCTGCCGCTGATGACGTTGCATTTCAATGATTAATGTATTATTCACTAGTCAATCTAGAGTTTGTTCGCCATTATTTTAATTTTAATTTTTGCTTTTCGTAATTTTTTTTTTTTTTTGAAGAAAACAACCTTAATTTTTATTTAAAAATTATTTTTTAAAAGAATTTTCTATTCTATAAATACTTTTAGAGTTCGTTTGACATGACTTTTGAAAAGTTAAAAGAAACTTTTGAGACTCAAATGCTGATTTTATCCATCTTTCTCTAAAAACAATTTTAACTAGAATAAATATTTTCATAAAATTAATCAAAAAATTTAAAAACTATGTGATACGGGCCTTACTATAACATTTTTAAATTGTTATTTGATAATTATAATTGAGTCATTGCAGATCAAATTATAAAATAAAGCATACTTATTTTTATATTTTTTTCTTGTGGAACATTCATTCAAACATATATTTACCGCTTTAGAAAAAATATGTGGACCATGTGTTTGTTGTAAAGTGACAAATATTTTATATTTCTCTTTCTTTAATATTTTCTTATTTTGTATGTACAAAATAAAAACTGTGAGAATATGTTTTTTATTTAATAAACATTATCTAATATAATTATTAAAGGAAAGAACGCGTGACATTTTGATTCCTTAGTGACCTATATATGATCTGTATATGAAACAGAAAATTAAACCTCTCCTAGAAATAAATAAATTACAAAATACTATTTAACGTTGATGTCTCAAAATCCCCCTTTTCACTCCATAAATTCCTGAAATACATCTCTAGTCAAAACCCCCCAAATCACAATCTAATCTACTGAATATAGTGCCCATTTGACATTGTTTTTGTTTCGGCTTATGTTTCTTGGCCAGACTCAAAGCCAGGCCTGTGTCGCCCCCCCTATTGGAGCGGGGGGGCCCAGTTTTGGGCTTGGCTTTGAGCCTGATCAAGAAGCATTGTTATTTTGTTTTTGCTTTCTGTATAAGAGTTTTTGAAGGTTTTTATTTTAATTTTTTATTGAAAAATAATTTTAAAAATCACTTTTTATTCTTCTAAAAACTCTTTTAACTACCAGAATTATTTTCATAAAATTAGTCAAATTGGTTTATAAGCAATTTTTAGGTCTCAAAAGCTCATTTTGACTTTTCAAAGCCATGTCAAACGGGCTCACAATCTATTATGTCAACTTTAATTTGGGTAGTTTAAGACTAATCTATTGAGCACGGCTACTTAGCCATTTCAAGTCTCATTTTTTAAAATTTATTTTCAAGCACGTATTTTTTGAATAAAACTTTTGTAATACTGCAATTCTTTTTCTTTATCATAAAAGAGCGACATATCTAAAGATGCTCAAATTATTTTATTGGTTATGTATAAATAAATAGATATACGTATAGCTATAAGTACAAATTTATTAATACTTCCACACGTTTCTGTCTTTGAGTTTCTCTCTCTTCCACTCACCGTTCCATTTTCTCACTTACCCAACTCACGATTTCTTTCATTTTTCAAACTTCTCACAACTTGTCTTTCCCTATATTTTTATCTCATTTCTTTCCATATCTTGGGTGTATCAAAACAAAAAGAATTGTCCAGTAGCATTGATCTTCACAAATACTTACGGTTTGCTTTCGAAGAGATGCAACTATTCTCTGCAATTCAATATTCGTCGGGTTATCATGTAGTTCCATTTGTGCAACTTTAAGATCATTTCTAACTTTATCTGCGCGAACTGAAATGTGTGCAAAGTCCCTGCTATTGAGTTGCTTCAAACTTTCCTTGAGCCTCTGTAGCTTTCTACACAGAATATACTGCCTCGTGCCATTGATATG